>JAFIRS010005889.1:0-47075 GCA_018342105.1 Gonioctena quinquepunctata | reverse complement strand
AGAAGACGGTTTTGAGGTGGTGTTTAAGTCCCATCCTAAATCACATATGAATTCTACATATTTTGAAATGTGAGGGGGAAGGCTCCAGCCATCATAACTTCTCGTCAATACTGGATCTTCTTACTAGAGATAAACCATCTGCAACAATAAAGAGATTGATTGATCAAATCGTCAATGTGTTAACTTTTATTCGTGGTTGTTGAAAAATAATTACTAATATATCCAAAACATCAATGTTCAGAGTTGTCAATTCTATATGAGGGGGTGAAAAGCCAAGGGGTACTTTAAAAAAAGCTAAGTGAGGTTGGTTATAGATAGTTAATACATAAAGAAAAGTTGCTGGCAAAGGGATACAAGTTAAGCTGGAGTTATAGTTAGAGGACTGTAGATGTAGACACTGCAAAAGATCAACTATATAATTTATGTACTCTTGTTTATAAATGAACGTAAACGCATAACGTAAGTGAAACGGACTGAACGGAAGAGTTGGCCAACTTTCATCTTTTACACCTACGTTTCTTGCGTCCGGCCAATCATAATAAAGAATTATGTGTGATGTTTTCAACAAGACCTAATTATTCATTAAATACTGGAACAGTCATTCACGTATACTTAAAAATTGATCTGGATCAGCATTCTTCATCTTTAAAAAATTATTGTAGGCAGTCTCTACTTTTCTATTACAGTTTATGGGTCTTGTTTTGTAACGTCTTAGTCGCATAATTATTGTTCTTCGAGTTTGTCGACACTTTTCCAATGCTACTGCACACAACAACAGTCCCACGGCACCAAGAAACATACCTTCATGTATTTCATAATCCATAGTGACACAGAAAACGAAGCATAGATAAATATTTAGAATATAATACAAATCCAAACCAACACAGGCTGTTTATGATTCGTATAATGTGTAGGTTATGTTGAATGTCACTATCACTTCTACCCATGCGCAAAAATTCCGTTCCGTTGATTTATAAATTTAATAATATTTTAGTCCGTTTGTTACGTATACAGTGCGTCTACGTTTACAGTCCGTCTAACTATAAATCCAGCTTTAATGTTTTTAATGTGCCGAGATTTAGCAGTGACAAAAACATTATACGGACGGAGAGCTTCGGGGAATTTAGCAAAATAATTTAACATTAAATTGCGTTTTCACAAAATGATGGAATTGTCACTTGTACCACTTGGCTTCTCACCACCTCATATATACTTTCATTTGTCATGTAATTTTCGTTTCTATTTTCATTTCTACCAGCAAGAATGTTAGATCATCATTGTTATCCAAACTGAATAAGAATTCCCCTAGATAAGAATAATTCATGTATTACTAACCTTGTAAATTTCTATGCAGACCCTATGAGTCTTATTCTGAATAATCTGTTTCTTCGATATACTGTTCATTCGATTGGGATAACTGGTAACATGAAAGTTTTAGTATATTCAACTGTAAAACATATGTGTAACCTAACCTTTATTTGAAAATAACTCAAAAACTTCCCCTTTTTTTCCAAAATTATAACCACACTGAACTGATAAATTATACAGGTTAAAAATTTCTTCAAATACATTTTAATCGAAACCAAACTCAACTGTTTTAAAGAAGGCCTGTTTTCATCATGGTGGTTATGTGAATATTCAGATTCATTATTCAATTCATCACCATATTTTCATATAAATACATATATTGTACAGGACACTTGCAATAAACATATTTCATTTGGGGTTGGTTCACGCATCATTTATTGGGAAAAAAGAAAAAAGGTTAAAAACCAATTCAGTGGATTTTTTGTATAATTGAAAGGAAAAAAGTTTTTTTTTAAATTGAACTACTTCCAGCAGCTAGATTTAATAAAAAAATTCAAACATATTCAATTTTCTCACTTATTCTAATATTTTGAATCACAATGAACTGGTTTGTGATATTTGAAATTTGTTGAAACATTAAACTGTTCTAGCTGAATCATGTTTCAATAATGGTGAAATTCATAGATTGATTCATCATCATACTGGTATACACACTATCAGAACAAACAGCTTTTTCAGGTGTAGATATATCTGAAACCAGTTCATTGACATTTTAATTATTTATTTTATTGATTTCAATTAAATTTATAGATTATGATTTATTTCTATCAGAAACATCATCTTTCAAGTTAAATTAGTAGTTTGTAGTGGTGTTTTGAATTTCCAAATGATATCCCATTATTAAGACCCACTACTTAATTGAGATAACTCATTCAACACAATTTTGCCAATTTGGATAAAAACCTACATTTTGATGATTGAGTTCTTTTTTTATGTTCTTTAGCACAACAAATACTTAATCGTGATAAATATATTCTTATTGTTTCTTTAGAGAATTCCAAATTATGACTTTGCACCCATAAGTTGTTTTGGTGAGAAATTTGACAATTTTTCTAGAATAAGTATAAGGGAATTTCTCTTGAGTCTTCTACAAAAACCTCTGATATTTTTCCTTCAACTTCCTGGAGAAATTGGATAATATTTCTTGAGGGAAAAGTCAAGAATCCTCTACTTTTATTTTTTATGTATGTGTTGAATGTTTCATTTCCAATTCCTTGTATGGAATTGACACATTCCACACATTTATAATTGTCTTTCATCTTTTTGGTGACATATCCACAGAAATAAGCAAAGGCTTCATCTACTTCTGTAAAGTCTTCCTCGACTTCTGATAAATTCTCTTCAATTTGAATGTCAAAAATAAATTTCTGTTTTTTCTCCTTCAGGTCACCAATTTGTAAAAGAGATTTCATCATTTCACCACCAGTCACATTACTTCCCCTAGGTGGCTTTATTAGTGAATATAAGGACATTAATCTGAATATCTGTCCAACTTGTATCGATTCAGGATGAGTAGTGCATCCACCTGCGGCTCTCATCATGCCAAAAAAGTGCTGAAAAAGAACAACCAATGAAGTTTATCAAAGTTAAAAAAGACAAGAGTATATAATTACCTCTAAATGATCCTGATTTATTCTGGATGTCATCAGATATTTGAATCCGAGACTACACAAATACCTAGTCAGATCCAAGGTACAACTAATTGTAGAAATCAATCCATCATATGTAGAATCTGATAAAAATATCTCAGGTGGAGAGCACTGTTTAATGTTAAATGATATAATAAAAAATAAACACTAAAGTAGTGACGATATTATTTTTTCCAAACTGGAGTTACAAATCAAGAACATTTTGATTCATCAAATATAATGCAATTTCCCTTCAAACAAATATGATAGATCAATACTCTACAAGCAAAGACTGCAACCAACAATACATGATATATAATAAGTGAAAACATAATGAATTAAAGTTGTATTTTTTTAAATTCCCAAAGGAAATCTGATATATTATTATAATTATTATCAAGTGGATAGTTACCTTATATTCTTGAGAATCCAACTTTAATCCAGAATCTGGTGAAGATGAGTTCATTATGTCTATCACTCTATTCAGTTTCTGACATAAAACTATTGTGGGATTAGCATCTTTGAAGATATTTTCTTTGTTTTGATATATTTGGAGTGCTAATGCTGTTGTATTGCTGAATAACTATAAAAGATAATCATGTAAATATTGTGAGAAGATTATTTTTTGTGGAAGAATTCTCATTCTTGACACTTTTTTGGGATTTTAACCTTCCACAATTTAAAACAAAATTAAATGGATCAGATACAATTGTAGAAGGAAAAGGAATCACTTTGTTCTGATAATTTACTGCGTATATCAAATAATTTTTCACTAATGGAAACAATTTCAATTAGTAAGTAACTTGTATTCTGTTACTTACAAAAAAAAATACTTGACATTGTGAGAACTGTTTTTTTTAAATACATTTCCATGAGATTTTTTCAGATACAGTTCCGGAAACGTCAAGAGTAGATAGAGAAGTATTATTAATTCAATATTTTTTTCTGATAGGCCTCACTTAAAATACCACAAGTTACTGACTGTTTAAATATTTTTCCATATTAGTGAAGTAACTTATCAAGGCAAAGTAATTTCTTGCCCTTTTTACACTTGCATACATTCCCAGATCCATTTATTTTTGTTTTCAGATTGTTGGAGGTTATTATCCCAAAAAAAATGGCAAGGATAATCATGTATTTCAGATTATTTATTTCCACCATAAGGTGTTTTTATTGATTTTTTGTTAGTATTTGGGAATTCCAAAGGAAGGTTGGAAAGGCTAATCTGGTATTCATTTTTTCACCGTTGTTTGGATATATATGGCTTGTGGTGAAGTTTAAATCCAAATCTGAATTCTTTTTTTGATTCATGAGCCAGGAGATTCTCAAAATGGGAATAGTCTACTAAACCTTCGGGAGTTTTGAATACTTTTTTCTTGATCAAATTATTTCTCAAACATTTTATCAAATGCGGGAAAGTCGGAACACATTCTTAATTTTCTGGATGAATCCATTGGATGTTCGCACCATGGTTCTAAATTGTTTTCAACGCCCAAGTGTGTCCACATTTTTCTGTTCCATGTTGCACCATCACTTGTTACTACATCAATGAACAGGCCAGCATTTTCAAAGAGAATGACACACTCCAGAATAATTTTGGATAGTATATTGCCTGTAACATCTCCTCTCAAAAAGCAAGCTAATGCTTGTGACCATGACCAGCAAATGGTTGAAACATGATAACTAGAGCATCATCCCAAGCTTATCTTGCCTTTTGTTTGGAGTGTGATTGCCCAGATCAACAAATCCAATGAATTCCATTCGATTTTTCATCAAATTTTTTGTTGCAGTAATTTTGCATTCATCAATTAATAGGCATCCATGTTTTCCCATTCAGCTAAATATTTGGATTTTTCTTTCAGTAAAGAAAAACTTTTACGAAAGCCAAACTGCCATCTATATTACTTATATATCTAGAAAAAATAAAATTCCTCGTTTTATTTGTTTATTCAATTAGTTCTGCTTCTAGTGTATACCCTAACTTATTTTAGAGTTTAGACAGGCTATAATTTGAAATAACTAAATTGAAATTGTTTTTACCATACAAAAGACCATCTATTTGACTCAATTCAACTAATTTTCAATAAGCTTGTTAATTATTTCATATAATATTTTGTACATAATTGGGTATTTTTTAATAACCAGTTTGAAAAATGATTAAAATTATATATGAAAGCATGGAAAATTGATATAATTTACCTTGAGAGTGTGCTCGGATCTGGTAATGGTAGAATATCATTTTCCCTCATATGAGTGTAGAGTTTAGGGCTTTTTATTTTCATTAAGATACAGGAATAAATCCAATCCAACGTGTATCGTTTTCCATTCTTTTTACAGTTGCTTGCCATGTAACATATTTTAATCATAGTTTGTTGAGTAGTTGGTAGATTTTTTATGTAATTTTCAATTTTCATTGAATTATTACATTTTTTCTTCATATTATTAATCTATTAATCACCATTTCTAAATGTTCATTCCTTTTTCTGAGATAGTATTGTTGTTTGATTTTGATTTTCTTGGCAACAACACATTTCCTCTTTTTCTCAGGATTTTTCTTTAGAATATACTTTTGGTGGGAGCAAACTCTGCATTCACTTGCACTAGAGAAAATAAAAATTTCACAAGAGTTACCTTGTCCCCGACAAATTTGTTTCATGTCAACTTCTCTCAAATAGTTTTGGAAGTCCTCAACAGTAGACAAAGTGTCCATTATATTAACAGACTTATTGAAAGCTCCAGCATAGACAGATGTATTTGTTAAAACTACTGTTTTCTCTAGAAAAGGAAAATCCATTTCATTTAATGCCACTTTTGAAAATATTATACGATTTTCCAATTTGTGAAAACTCCAGTGATCGGGAACACTGATGGAAATTTCACAATTTTTTATTGCATAATATAAGTAGCCTGTGAAATTATTGTGGCCACTGGAGGTTGCATAAATAGCAGAGGGTAGAGGTTGGCTCATGCTATTGTTTTCTGAAACTTGTTCCGGAGAGGAAGCACAGGGTAGTCTATTCGGGCCAACACTAGAAGAACCAGGATCAGAATTCGATGGTTGCCTTGGAATGCCCTCCCTAAAAATCAAGGAATTACTGTTAATTGGAAATATTAATAAAATTTCATTTAAATGGATTCCAATGAAATATGTTATTAATGGAATGTGTATTTTGGGAAGTATGCAAAAGAGGTAATTGGTTAAAAAAAACGTTTGTGGTTGGGCAACCCCCGTCAGGAACGAAGTTCCTTACGCCTTTTATTACAGACCTATCGCACTGCTATCTATTATTTCAAAGGTCATGGAAAAAGCCATCAACATCGAGCTCATGAAATATCTGGAAGACTCAGGAATTGTCAACGATAGGCAATATGGCTTCCGCTATCAGAGATCAACTGGTGACCTGCTCGCTACGTCTCAGCATATATGGAGCTATCTATTGAAAAGTATGGAGAAACTTTAGCTGTGGCATTAGATATCTCCAAGGCGTTCGATCGAGTTTGGCACCAGGGACTCTCGCCAAGCTTCCGCCTTATGGTTGCCCCTCAGCTGTGTTCTCTGTTGCTAGTTTTCTCCAAACAGGTCTCTCCATGTAGTGGTCGATGGAGTTTCATCTGACACTCTACTCATAAATGCTGGTGTTCCGCAAGGATCTATTCTCGCACCAACACTATTTCTACTTCACATCAACGACCTGTTGAAAGCAACTTCATGTCCAGTACACAGCTTTGCGATGATAGTACCCTCCATACCGCTTTCCTTCCAGGGCCCCTATATCAGCCCGTGAAACCAGAAATGAACGAGGAAGAAATGTTAATAATATAAATATGGACTTAGCAACAATTCTCGAGTGGGGATCTAATAACTTGGTAGAATTCAATGCAAACAAAACACAAGCATGTCTTTTCTCTAGAAAAGCCGATCTCACTGTGCCTAACATAACTTTGTCAGGAGTAACCATACCACTGAAGTCATCCATATCGATGCTTGGTATTACTATCAGCAATAACCTTTCCTGGGAAAATCACGTGAGGTCCATTGCCAAAAGTGCATCCCAAAACTTGGTTTTTGTTTCGTGCCAAGAGCTATTTCACCCCACTCAGCTGCTTATTATCTATAAGGCACAGATCCGACCTGTCCTGGAATACTGTTCCCATATTTGGAGCGTGCACCTAAACATATCCTGAGGCTATTGGATTCTGTCCAAAAGGGCAATTCGTCTCGTCGGTGATGCCTCGCTACAAACTCGCTCACTTGTCTGGAACACCGTAGAAAAGTTGGCGATTTGTCTCTATTTTATAGATATTTTCATGGGCTGATGCTCTTCTGAAATATCAACAATCGTTCCTGCTTTGGCAGTCTCTTCGAGACTAACCCGTCAAGTTCAGTCATCACACCCCTCGTGGTCACTTTGGAGACCTGCAGAATATCACTTTCCAAAGACTCGTTCATCCAACAACAGCTAGGCTTTGGAACTCATTGCCTAGGGAGGTGTTCCCCGAGGCATACAACCTCCAGAAATTTAAGAAGAACACCAACTCCTACCTTCTTTCCCTTGGTTCCCACGATGTTCTCTGAACATTACAGGATATCCCTTTTCGTGGGAACCAGAACATAAAAAAAAAATTCAACTCCGAATGTAATTCGATATGGAGATTTATCATCACGTAAGGAAATCTGTATATTTTAATTTTTTTATTTTCTATCATTATTTCAATTCAAATAATGTGTAAGGAATCAAATCAAAAAGTTTCATTTACTATTTTAATTATTGAAAATTAGATATAAAATAGTGAATTATAAATAATAGTTGCCATCAATCTCATGTTTATGTTTCATATTTTATTACTATTATTATTTACTTTAGAATTATTAGATTATCTCTATCTTTAATGATTATATGAATGTTTGTTTGTAAATTAGATTTATCTATTTCAATATATTACTACTACTACTATGTATCCACAATTTTGTGTTTCTTTTTTCTCAATATTTTTCTTTTTAAAGTTGACGTTTTCTATTCTATCACATTTAATTGTCATTATACTATGCAATAGAATATCTATATATTCTTTTTCCAAACTCCTCCGCCACATTAAAAGGTATTTTATTCCTATTCGTTATATTATATTAAATTGACTGCCACATATTCAATGTAAACCATTAATCCAACTTAGGCATACAAAAAACATAAGAAATGTTCTCCAAAAAAGAATATAATTATCTAAACACACGTTATATAGAAATTCAAAAGAAACAAAAATATCTTCCACATATTACCACTCAACGATAATATCCACATGTATTCGCATAGATATCCTACAGCTCATGTATCATTTTAAATTTCCCGCAAGCAAAACAGCAGTTCAAATGGTTTCGTACACCTTCGTAGACGCTTGTCACACATACTCATATATAATAGAGACAGAAGAGAGAAAGTCGCATGGAGGGGGCTAGCTTTTTTCTTACTATGACGATTTCTACCAGTCAACACCTACTGCTAGCCGCGTAAAGGAACTTCGTTCCAAAAATCCCTATTACCTTTATTAAATATGTTGATTACACTTGTTTCATATACCTATGCTGTGTGAGTAACAATTTTGAGTACGAAATAATGCTCCATTAGTAAACTTTTTGTTTTTGAATATAAAGGTATCATGAAGAGTTTGTTAAGAAAAAAAGGACCAAAAATTTTTCAAACTCTTCCTATTTTAATTATTATCTATCTTGAAAAGGCCTATTCATATATATATATATATATATATATATATATATATATATATAATTTCTGTTGATTTTCTTAGGGTTTTGGATTCTTGAGAAATACAAAAATTGTTTACAAGACATTTTGCCCCTGGTCAGGGGCTTTTTCCAGGCATTACGAAAACGTAAACAAACATCAAAAACTAGCAAATCCAAAGAAACAATAATAAAAATGCACAAAAACCTATCCAAACACCACAACAGCCGTTTCAAAGAAACAGCAACCCATTAATGGAACAAAATGCTCCTAGAAATATTGGCAAGGCTATTAAAAAACAAATAAAAAACAATTGAAAAAGCTCCTGGCCAGGGGCGAAACGTCTTGTAAACAATTTTTGAATTTTTCAAGAATCCAAAACCCCAAGAAAATTCAACAGAAAACATATAACAGGGTTAAAGAACCTCTCCAAATTGTATATATTATATATACTTATCACAAAATTGCACAAGGTACTTGTCAATTTTGTGATTGTGTCACACAGCGTCTAACCAGTTTATATATATATATATATATATATATATATATATACTTACCTAAGTGATGGTAGCGCTCCTTTCAATAGTTTTTTAGAGCCAAGGCACCAATTGGGAAAATGAATTGAGCACCCAAATCCATTAACAGGCAGGTGTTTACCAGCTACTTCAGCCCATTTCCTAAGCTCTTTTTCATCCTGAAAAAAATATTATCAATAGTTGATTTCGCAGGCTTGCTTCCACGATTTTGATAATTTTCTCTAGGGTACTTTTTCCTGGTGAACATAGTTCTCAATTACTTTCGTTTTCACACTGATGTATTTAATTAATATATTTTTACAAAAAATGTCCATCACCATATACTTTTTTGGTAGAGCTCATCCAGTATTGAAACGACCGTTTGGTAGGTAGAGAAGGGGAAAACACGAGTGGATACGATTTGCTGTGCTACCGCGAATCTTCACCAGTGTCTTGGCATGCAGCGTTTGAAAGGTTAACCAATGTGAAGTTGGCTGCCAAAGCTAGCTGCTAAATATTCCGAACATACACGAACGGTCAGTGGCGTGCTCTTCCCTTTCAGGGTACCGTAATTATACAAGTTCTTTTGGAATTGGTGAAATAAAATAACTAAGGCATAATAAGTGATGGAATTAGTTATTTCAATGTTGAAAATTGTGAGGAATCCAACTATAACAAAATAAATCCTTGCAAAACTTGTTGCGGGGGTGTTACACTGAAAAAACCGAATTTCCGAAAAAAAATCATAGATCATTGTTGCGCAAATTTTTTTTTGACAAAAACTGATAAACTGTGTTCCTTTTCTTGTGTGGAATCCAGCTATGACAAAATAAATCCTTGCAAAACTTGTTGCGGGGTGTTACACTGAAAAAACTGAATTTTCGAAAAAAAATCATAGATCATTGTTGCGCAAATTTTTTTTTTGACAAAAACTGATAAACTGTGTTCCTTTTCTTGTGTGGAATCCAGCTATGACAAAATAAATCCTTGCAAAACTTGTTGCGGGGGTGTTACACTGAAAAAACTGAATTTTCGAAAAAAAATCATAGATCATTGTTGCGCAAATTTTTTTTTGACAAAAACTGATTTAATGTGTTCCTTTTCTTGTGTAGAATCCAGCTATGACAAAATAAATACTTGCAAAACTTGTTGCGGGGGTGTTACACTGAAAAAACTGAATTTTCGAAAAAAAAAATCATAGATCATTGTTGCGCAAAATTTGTTTTGACAAAAACTGATTTAATGTGTTCCTTTTCTTGTTTAGAATCCAGCTATGACAAAATAAATACTTGCAAAACTTGTTACGGGGGTGTTACACTGAAAAAACTGAATTTTCGAAAAAAAATCATATCTCATTCGTCATTGTTTGTTGCTTAGTGTTATTTTGACGTGACTATTCGTTCTAAAATATTGTAAATTTCAGTATGTAAGTAGGTTTTACAATTATATTCAACAATTACACTTACACAATTTCGTTTTATGATTAGGCCTGGTGAAAGAAGAGACTTTGTGCCATCAAAGCATTTTGATGAGGAATGGCGGTTATGGTGGGATCTTTATTCTAAAAAGAAAGTTTTCTTCAATAACATGCGGATTGTTAAAGGGGATCTGTTTGGGGCGCCTCCATATTATGCCTTGGCGCACTGTGTATCCAGTGATATGCATATGTCTCGCGGGATAGCATTGTCGTTCAAGTAAGAAATTAAATGAAATTCAATTAGCATGGTAACACTAGAAAAAAGTTATTTGACAATAAAAAACAATCTTTATCTTATACTTATACTTTCTGTGACATCTTTGTAGATTTTCTAATTAATATTTTCCAATCGGTATACTCTTACAATTTTCAGGCGTAAATATGGAGGGGTAGGAGATCTACTTGCCCAAAAGCAGCAGCCAGGTGGATTGGCTGTACTGCAAAATGAGGAAAGTTATATTTTTTATTTGGTGACAAAAAGGCGTTATTTTAATAAGCCAACAAAAACAGGCACATTTTTTCCAGTATTCGTAAATTACGCGATTTCATAATGGAACACAATATTACTGACTTGGGCATTCCAAAACTAGCCTGTGAAAGAGATAAAAAAAATTGGAAGCTCATCAAACCGATGATAAGTTTTCTCTTCCGTAACCTAGAATGTCGTGTTGATATCTTTGAATAATGATATTCATAAAAGTGGTTGATAGGGCTCATGGCGAACCTTCCACTAAAAAAAAAAGGTAACGCGCCCATATGTCAGAGCTGTCATCATTTTGATAGTGAAATTTATTCAGCTTCATAGCTTGATAATGCTACAGTGGCTTGTTTGTTAATGGCACTACTGACAACTATTACAGAACATTAATAAACCAACAACATTCAACAGCTCTGGCAGCAATACCTCCTGGGTGGGTCTGGAAATTTGCTATTGGAAATAATTTATGGTTGAAACAAATCGCTGTTTTAGTAACGCACTGAAAAGCAAAAAACAACTATATATACTTGTAACACCCCCGCAACAAGTTTTGCAAGGATTTATTTTGTCATAGCTGGATTCTACACAAGAAAATAAACACATTAAATCAGTTTTTGTCAAAAAAAAATTTGCGCAACAATGATCTATGATTTTTTTTCGAAAATTCAGTTTTTTCAGTGTAACACCCCCGCAACAAGTTTTGCAAGGATTTATTTTGTCATAGCTGGATTCTACACAAGAAAATGAACACATTAAATCAGTTTTTGTCAAAAAAATTTTGCGCTACAATGATCTATGATTTTTTTTCGAAAATTCAGTTTTTTCAGTGTAACACTTCCGCAACAAGTTTTGCAAGGATTTATTTTGTCATAGCTGGATTCTACACAAAAAAATTAACACATTAAATCAGTTTTTGTCAAAAAAAAATTTGCGCAACAATGATCTATGATTTTTTTTGGAAAATTAAGTTTTTTCAGTGTAACACCCCCGCAACAAGTTTTGCAAGGATTTATTTTGTTATAGTTAGATTCTACACAAGAAAAAAGAAAGGAACACATTAAATCAGTTTTTGTCAAAAAAAAATTTGCGCAACAATGATCTATGATTTTTTTTCGAAAATTCAGTTTTTTCAGTGTAACACCCCCGCAACAAGTTTTGCAAGGATTTATTTTGTCATAGCTGGATTCTACACAAGAAAAGGAACACATTAAATCAGTTTTTGTCAAAAAAAAATTTGCGCAACAATGATCTATGATTTTTTTTCGAAAATTCGGTTTTTTCAGTGTAACACCCCCGCAACAAGTTTTGCAAGGATTCATTTTGTTATAGTTGGATTCCTCACAATTTTCAACATTGAAATAACTAATTCCATCACTTATTATGCATTAGTTATTTTATTTCACCAATTCCAAAAGAACTTGTATAATTACGGTACCCTGAAAGGGGAAGAGCACGCCACCGACCGTTCGTGTATGTTCGGAATATTTAGCAGCTAGCTTTGGCAGCCAACTTCACATTGGTGAAAGGTTAGGTCTTTTTAATTAATAAATAGGTAGTGCAGTTATTTATTCAACTTTGCAATAGTTTACATGTTACCTTGCCAAAATGCCCAGTGGTAAGTAGCTATTCAGTAGCGGAAAAAGAAATAGGAGTGTTAGGAAAGTTATAGAAGTTCTCTACGTCTCGTGAATCGCCTATACCAAATAATTTGGTAGACCTATGGATTTTCTATTAATAGCCATAGTTAGACAATGGTTCCGGTATCTTCGATAAAAATTGGTTGTTAGGTGGGGGAAGGCCAAAGTGGTCATTTCAATACTGGATGAGCTCTAGTTACTCAATTCTTGATTTATAACCTCAATTATTTGAAAGTTGTCAATCAAATGGTACTGGATGATTCATGGTTCCAGAGGTGCGTTCGATTATAGACTCCTAGAGTAGAGTAAAGTATTTGAAGGTTTCTTAAATTTACTCTGGAGTTGAGTACTATTCTTGTATTATTCGAACGGTGCAGAATTTATTTTGGAGTTGTTTACAAAGTCCGAGTGACAGAAGGTTCTGATATCGGAAATATAGGTTATGTTATTGTTTGTTGAAAAAACGAAAAATGGCAAGAACAATGAAAGTTGATGAAAACCGGAGAAAAATATTGTTGACAATAGCAGATAACTTTTCTAGAATCTTGTTCGCCAATTGTAAATAAAATGTTAATATTTATAGTAGGGAATGACAATGGTAGATTCGAAGGTCAGGTGATGGTTTCGAAGCAGCTTTATTAAAAATAGGTCCTAGGTTAAGAATTCGAGTGGAACAGTATGAACTTGGTAGACCATATGTTTCTCCAAGATTACAACTATTATCAGTGAACAGTATTGAACACATATACATAAATAATCTCAATATTGGGTTGGATGTGAGAGTGTGAGACACAGCATAAAGAGATTTTCCGTCCCCCAGAGTTGTGTCAATTTTGTGGAGTTAAATAAACCCAGCTATTTTGTAGAGTTACGAGAGTTAACTCGGTAGCGAATACTCTGGTATTTTCGAACGACAGTCTTATAGTAAAATATACATAACTTTACGATTTTCGAACGCTATTTAGTAAATTATACTCGATGGAGTTAATAATCGAACGCACCTCAGGCAGGCAGGATTCTTAGGATTTCTTCCCATTGTAAGAATCCTCATTTCATGATGTCATATAACTTTAAAGTATGTGGAGTACAGAGTTCATGCTCAGCAGTAAAAACTAATTAAAATCATTTGAAACTGCAAATTTAGCCAAAAATCAAACTTGACTACCGAAGCTTTTATGACCAGTTGTTTTGGTTTGGTTCAAACTCCTGATAGCTACTGTAGTTTAAATGAAAATGTGATATGTTTGATGATGAAGACACAATTTAACCACTGGTTAATTGATTTGAAGTTTGAAACTAACTCATAAAATAAATTCATTATGATAAATGATTGGAGTTTTCATAAATGTAATGTCCATGAACTGCACTCTTGCTCCCTGAAAGTAGCCGGTTGGTTCTACCATTGTCTAAATCTTTAGGCAATGGTTCTACTAACGTATTAGGCAATCCATCGACCTGTCAAAACGAAAGCAATATGGTGGCTGTTGGCACACATTGTACTTCGTCATAAGCGACCATAGTGGTAAAAGTGTTTATTTTGTGATTTTCGGTGCGAATTTGAGTAGTTTTTTCAATTTTGGATTATAATTCGTGCTTCAACTGAAGAAAAATGCCCCTTATTTGCATTGTAGTTAACTGTGGGTCCCGTCACGACAGGGATAGAGTCGGGTTTCACTCGGTGTCTACAGTTTCAAATCATAAGTTTTTGACCAGTTAAAATGACTTATCGAGGAGAAGAGCTCTATGGTTAACTGCAATCAACCTAGAAGATCTTACGGATTCGAAAATCAAGTATCAGAGAGGCTGCAGCAGACACCCTGTGTGCACGTTCGTGATAATATCCTTCATGGATACCTATAACTTCAGACAGTGATTTGATTTGTTCCTACGATTACTTGTATGATTTTGCCTACTTGTATATCTCTGAACTATTGTACATTAGGAGGTCCCATTTCAAATAAAGTTCATATATATTTGATAATTGATATATTTTCCACTTCAAAAGTAGAGAAAACTCCAAATGAATATTCATATATATGTACCTACCTCCTCAAAAAACATTCATATATGTATTGTTATTGAATTACTGGAATACAAATTTTCTTTAGGATCCTGGTGACTCAATAAATAAAAATATTTAGAAATATATCTTTCAATCTCAACCTTCCCATTTTAGATATTTCAGGCAATTATCGAAAGTCTCGATCAAGTCCTGTGAAGGGTGTTGTATTTGATAACTCTCGTTTCGGACGTCCATCGTCTTAATGTATTTGAAAAGGTTTTCACGATGTTTTGAATGTGAATACTGTATTCAGACGATTGCAGATACAAACATTCGAAACATGGTGAAAACCTTTTCAAAGCATTAAGACGATGGACGTCCGAAACGAGAGTAATCAAGTTGCCACATCGTCTACAACCTTCGAAGGGTATTGTAATTTATTAACAGTGAAAATTGGATATATCGTAATATTTATCGAAATTGTACTATATACAAATATCAATATTGTGTCATTCATTTTTTTATAATTGGTATTAAATTAAGGTAATCAACTGAATCAGTAAAACATAAATAAACAAACATTGTATTTATATATATATCATTTGGGACATTTATTTTTTAAAGACTAAGGATGCATCGTCCACATCAATTTTGATCTTCCTAAATCTGTGACATTACCTCTAATATAGCACCAATATGACCACCTACTTCACTGTTTCCGGCCATACAAGTACAGTGAGCAGTACAAATGCTTTCATCCTTTTCAATTATGAACCAAACATCTGTTTTTAATTTGCCTTTTGTGAATACTTGACCTGAAAAAAAGTTATGTTGATTAGAGAGAACTATTATGAAAGTTGAGAAGTAATATTCCTAAAATCAAATCAATGTCTCTTATAATAAACAAATGTGGCAATAAACATAGATCAGAAGTTATGAATTGCTTCTTATGTATTATTATTCCTAATTTCTAATAATTCACTTCGATGACTCAAGATTTGCAACTGTACATGTACCCATTAGAAAAAACCTGCTGCCTAGGAAAAAACATACTAGACTAACTAAAATATATGAATGATTCTGAATTTTTGTTCTCACCTTCACAACGAAGCCAGATTCAAAATATGTATGGTTCTAAACTTGTATAGGGCTTCATCTGCATTTGGGAAAGCTGAATAAAAAGCAAATACGAAATAATATCCATATTCGTAACAGGAGGAGCACCAACAATTGAACAAATCAGTGTAAAAAGGATCTAAATCACTGATCAATCCTCAACTTCATTTTATACCTGTAACAAATACATTGATAAAAATTTAAACAGAAGATGGGATGTATTTTCAAGCATACCGTTCACCAAAGCCTCTGCTTTTCAACAATAGTGTCTTCAGGTAATCACTGTCCATCCAGATTTGGAAGCTGTGTGGCCAATGCCATCCAGTCAAAAAATTTATTGGACGTCTTGCCTCTTGTTCAGTTGTTTTAAAAAATAAAATGTTTCAAATGAATATATATATATATAAATAAATGTTTGTTTATTTATTGTTTTACTGATTCAGTTGATAACTCTTAATTATAAAAAATGACACACAATATTGATATTTGTATGTAGTACAATTTCGATAAATATCACGATATATCCAATTTTTACTGTTAATAAATCACAATACCCTTTGAAGGTTGTAGACGATGTGGTAACTTGATTACTCTCGTCTCGGACGTCCATCGTCTTAATGTTCTTGAAAAGGTTTTCACGATGTTTCGAATTTTTGTATCTGCAATCGTCTGAATACAGTATTCATATTCGAAACATCGTGTTAACTCTCAAATACATTAAGACGATGGACGTCCGAAACGAGTAATCAAATACAACACCCTTCACAAGACTTGATCAAGGCTTTCGATAATTGCCTAAATTATCTAAAAAAGGAAGATTGAGATTAAAAGACATATTTCTAAATATTTTTATTTATTGAGTCACCATAATCCTAAAGAAAATTTGTATTCCAGTAATTCAATAACAATACCTATAAGAATGTTTTTGAGGAGGTAGGTACATATATATGAACATTCATTAGGAGTTTTCTCCACTTTTGAAGTGGAAAATATATCAATTATCTATATATATATATATATATATATATATATATATATATATATATAAACTTTATTTGAAATGGGACCTCCTAATGTACAATAGTACAGAGATATACAAGTAGGCAAAATCATACAAGTAATCGTAGGAACAAATCACAAAAGTCTGAAGTTATAGGTAGGTATACATGACGGAATGAAGGATGTTATCACGAATGTGCACACAGGGTATGTCTGCTGCGGCCTCTCTGATACTTGATTTTCGAATCCGTAAGGTCTTCTAAGGAACAAATCACAAAAGTCTGAAGTTATAGGTAGGTATCCATGACGGAATGAAGGATGTTATCACGAATGTGCACACAGGGTATGTCTGCTGCAGCCTCTCTGATACTTGATTTTCGAATCCGTAAGATCTAGGTTGATTGCCGCTAACCATAGAGCTCTTCTCCTCCTCGATAAGTCATTTTAACTGGTCAAAAACTTATGATTTGAAACTGTAGACACCGAGTGAAACCCGACTCTATCCCTGTCGTGACGGGACCCACAGTTAACTACAATGCAAATAAGGGGCATTTTTCTTCAGTTGAAGCACGTATTATAATCTTAAATTGAAAAAACTACTCAAATTCGCACAGAAAATCACAAAATAAACACTTTTACCAGTATGGTCGCTTATGACGAATTGCAATGTGTGCCAACAGCCGCCATATTGCTTTCGTTTTGACAGGTCGATGGATTGCCTAATAACTGTTGAAGAAGATATTTTTTGATAAAACCGGTAGTTTTTAAGCGTTTGAGTATGTGTAGTTTGTGCTGGTGAGGAAACGGTGATTGAAACTCTGAATGGCTATAACTATATAACTCGGAAAGAGTATGAGAGAACCGCGTATTTATTCCGGATTCGTGCTTAGGAAGCGAAAATACGTAAACAGAACCAAACGGCTAATAACCGGAACCAAGAGTGTAGTGAAAAGACACTTCAAGTTTTAAAAGACTTCATTATTAGCAATTCCACTAACCTTTGGTACGGAAAACAACATTAGGGTTCTCGGACTTTGACTGTCCACACAGTATACAAATACGAATCATTCCAACTAATCACAATTGAAACACAGTAAAAAACTCAATTGAATTTTGGGATATATTTGTAGTGATAACCACAATTCACAAAATCCTCTCTCGTTTTGAAAATGAAACAAAAGTATGAAAGAGTTGTAAATATCGAATAATAGCATACTAAGATTGGGAAGTATTCTAATTCTACAATTGGTTGGAAGTTTTACAAGTGACATGGCCGTATTCCGCATCAGTGTGCAGGTTGGCAAATGCATTTTGTAATGAGGGAACAGATCTGATGCGTTGAACTATATCAATTTGTCACCATCTATTGTGCTAAATTTGAAGTAGGACGCGAGAATCTCTACTGAAAAGTCTAAACAAAATCGAATCAGTACATACACCAGGGTTTCTAGACATCTTAATCTACAGTTATCTTTTACAAATGGATTAAAACTGATGATTCTCAAAGAATATAATAAAAAAAAAATAACACACCCACTACATATTTTATATTTTTCTGACGATTAATCATAAGGCATTTTCGGAAACTTACTCTGGTTCACCAACTCGATCCCAATAGATCACGTAATGGATCACTCTGATCATTTACCCCAATACTATAGTTCACGAACGTATCAGGTTGAGATGTTGAGCTTGTTCTTATTTGTTCTGGTTCTATCACAAGACATAACATAAAACATAACCCAACTTCAACTTTTCTAACAGTTCTTTCTAATAAAAAATGACTCTGGAAATCTATGAAATAAAATTTTGAATGAAGAATTTGCGAAGGTAATATCAGTCTTATTTTACCTTCCATGGAATAGCGTAAAATTACTTCTTCATAATTCTGAATGCAAACTCGTCTTTGTTTAGAAACGTATTGTTTCTTCATCTTACTGGAAGATAACACACACATCTCATCGTCTTCATCAAAAACATAATCAAAAGCTAACGCTATTATTGTTTGGAATGTTGCAATTTTCCTTTTCCTCAAAAATTTAAATAATTATTAAACTTTTTGTAATGCACATGCGGTGTCTGTAGCGACTCTTGACGACCCTGCTTTTGAATAGGGTTATGCTAGACGAACCTGAGTCAGTGATCGAGTAAGCAACACCAAAGTTTGCGAACGCGCGTAGTTAACTCGGTTTAGGAAAACGAACGTGCAGGTTAGGGATTGTGTCAACCCGAGTAGGTTTCCGAAAATGCCTATTGGTTGCCATTTCAAATCCTTCAATGTCACTCGAAACGTCAAAGATATAACACCATTCCGACAAATATTTACATCGACAAATATTTACATATTTTATGTTTTTTTATAAAGTTAATGTTCATTAATCAACCACTCAGATTAGTGTAAGTACTTCCTTCATTTTAAGTATTTTTTTTTCTCAATAATGTAATTTACATATTTTAGGACCCTGAAGAAGTTTCAAAATTGAAACGAAAGCTCGGTCCAACGTATTAAAGAGTTTTTCATAGTTCAACACTTGTGCTGACTGAAGATCCCCGTTATTCCCCACTGTTCATACCAATTTTCAGTCGTTATTTCTAAATTTATATATATATATATATATATATATATATATATATATATATATATATATATATATATATATATATATATATATAACTATATATATATATATACACCAAAAGTCAAGTTCCGAGTAACGCCACAGATAGCAAAGGAAGGAGAGTTTTGTTTCAATTCCTAAAAAGCCACCATCCGCCTACAGCTGTTTAATGGTTTCCCAATCGTCAGGGCGGCTATGTGGTCTTTCACGAATTTAAACCAAAACACTTAGAGAAATGTTCATATATGTACCCTGAGGATTTATGGAATCACAGTAAATAATTGTTTTTTTTTCAAGATGGAGTTAGCGAATATTGGGTCAGGTTAATAGAAAGAACAAAGAGCAACACGTTATATGGGTGTTTCTACAAAAAATGGGTAACTCAATGTCATCAGTCAATAAAACGATGTATAATTATAATTTGTTTATATTTTATGATTAATTTTAAAACAATTAAAAGCCTTCTATTTGGTCACCCAATTGCAGCTATTTATTTTTAATATAAATATGTAAAACTTCACAATATATTCTCAAAAAGTCAGTACTTTGGCGTATCACAACCTCAAAAGCGCGCAATCAAATAGCTGTATATTAAATATTACCTTAATACAATAAACCTCAATATTTCACTATAATCTGTAATGTATTCAATATTATATAATCACAACTTTGATAATTTATTATTCTCACCGTTGTTGTAAAAATAATAAGAAACTTTGTGTTCAGTTTTATTCGTCAGTCCGTTGTGTGTTGTTCGAATTTGAATTTCCCGCTACATACCGGCGACTCAAATTCAAATCCGCTTTAAATTTCAAGGTTGGTACTAAAGTTAGCTGCAGACCGCGCCATTGTTCGGCCGCCATTACTGTGCCAGTGTAAGAGTTGTGTTTGTCGTGTGAATACGTGCCGATCCAGACAAAATTTCAGTCCAATGGTGAGTCGCTATTTCCTTGTAAATCTGTGTTATATTTTAATTTACACATAGTTAACTTTGATTTATTAAAATGTAGCTTCTTGATAGTCGAAAACATGAAAATAAACGTTAGTTCTAAAGATAACCTCAAATTCTTGTTTGTTTCGTCAGTCCGTTGTCTGATATTGCGCCAAAGGACTGACGTGTTTCCAGGGTACTGACTTTTTGAGCATGTCTAAGCATTTGACTTATTTCAGTTTAAAACATCATGGCTCCTAAAAAAACAAAACATGTCTAAGGATAGAGAAGAGATATTGAAAAAGAAAAGAGAAGCCGAAAAGGCTCGCTTAGCTAGAATAAAAAACGACCCCATTAAATTAGCTGAATACAAAGAGAAACAAAGGTTGTAATACTTAAAAAAGAAAGAAAAGGGACAAAGAAAAAATATTAAAGACATGACGCCATGAGAGCAACGATTAACTAGAAAAGAATGGAAAAAATATTCATCAAAGTACAGGCAACAAAAATAACTTTTGAAAAATAATACTGATAATTTTGTATGCCAGAATACTCCTTCAACTACTGAGGATGAAGCACAACCAATAGTTGGTGAACTAATACGGTCCATTTTGAACGAAGATCGAAGAGCAATTGAAGCAAAATGGAGAAGTGAAAGACAGAGAAAGTTCAGAAATAAACAATTTAAAGAGATGAAAGCAATGGTTTCAAAATAAACTGAACAATCAGCGTCAAAAATATAAAAGAGTCAAGTGGCAGTTGAGGAAAGTTGTAAAATCTGTGGAAAAAACTCCGAAAACCAGAATTGAAGAAATGAGCGAAGATATAACTAAAAAGAAGGAATTGGTGAAGAAGGCCTTTTTCGGAGAAGTTATCAAAATTCAATTAGAGGAAAACTACACTAAAATAAAGAGTCATGAAGATAAAAGAAAGTTCAAACAAGCTATATCCGGAAATGGTTAAATTGGAACCAAAAAAGGAACCAAAAAAAAAAAAATTAAAAACTAGTTCAGCAATTTTTAGAAGATGATTCTAACAGCCGTCAAGCAGCAGGCAAGAAAGAATTTGTGACTCGTGAACAAATTAAAAAATAGAAAAGATATCTACAGGACACTATGAGAAATCTTCATGAGAAGTTCTTGAAAACTATATCATTTAAAATGGGCTATTCCCTATTTACCCGACTCCGACCATTTTGGGTGGTTCTCCCTAAACTATCAAACCGTGATACTTGTGCTTGCACGGTCCACGAAAACATGGACCTCCAACTTGCTGCTCTAAAAAAAGGCACATATTCTGACAACAGTGAATAGTCATCAGAGTATGTTGAAAATGCTTTGTTTCGATCGATATTCTGAAAAATGCTTCGAGAGAACATGTGATGAGTGTTCCTTAAAAACGTTGACTTATGCACAATTCGATAACTCAAAACCGATCTTAATGCAACAGTGGGCGAGTAAAAAAGAGTCCATATTTGATATGAAAACAAAGAAAGACCGATTTGTAATGAAGTGTAAAAAAGAAACACACGAAATCTTACCTGCAAATCTCATAAAGAAAATTGAAAATGACATGGCTAAATTTTTCCGGCATTCTTCTAACATAGTACACCAGTATAATGTTATTAAGCAACTGTAAGAATCTTTGTCTGAAAACGAAGCCGTGGTGCATATGGATTTTTCAGAAAACTTTTGTACCAAATACAACAAGGAAATTACATTACATACTGTGGTTGTTTACTTGACAGACTCTACGACTTCACACTGCACTATGTCTTCTAATTTGTCTCATAACGCCGGAGCAATTTGGGCCCACCTAAAACCTGTGCTGACAACACTGCCATCAAACGTTCAGAAGATTCACTTTCTCATCGATGGTCCTGTAACACAATATAGGAACAAATCTATGTTTTTTGTACTGGGCTGTAAACTGCGAGACATGTACCCTAATATTGTGCAATATTCCTGGAACTTTCATGAAGCCGGACACAGGAAGGGGGCACTCGATGGTATAGGGGCCACATGCAAGCGAACAGCTGATCAAGTGATTGCTTCAGGAGGTGATATAACTAACTTGACGGAGTTTGCTTCTGTTATCCGCGAGAGATGTCTGATTGAAGGCTGTGATATCGAGAAGATGAATACCTTGATTAACGACAAGTCGTCTCAAATGATCGCCTTTAAGGGGACGCTCTTGGTGCATCAGGTGACCGGCTCTGCTTACATTCCCAATCATCTTACAATGAAGTCACTAAGTTGTTTCTGCGACTCTGACGCATGCGATCATTTCAAGCTAGGATCTATTCATTATCAGACAGAGATGGTGGCTGAACATGGTATACGTGTAAATGTTTCTACCGTATTTACAGACTCTGAAGACGATGATATACCACTACGGGAATGACATGGATTACCGTTCCCAATTGGATAGCGATCTATCAACACCAGGAGTTAGCGGTTATTCACAACGAAGTCTTCATAGCAGTGGTGATTATGTATCGGTAAAATATATAACAAGGAATACAGAATATAGTTATGCAGCAATCTGCTCTTCTGTTGATGATGAAGAGGGTGAATTGAGAGTGACTTTCCTCAAAATTTGTGAACAGAATGGCACTCTATTTCAATTGAATGAAAAAATGTAGCAGATGTTCCGATGGAACAAGTAGTTAAAAAATTACTGTACCAAATATCATTACAAAAGGTAATAGAGTGTTTTACCAATTTAGAGAGCAGATTGATGTTTTTGAAAAGTAATTATTTCAGTGTTAAACTATTTAGAAGCATTATTTTTATTTTTTGTTGAGAAAAAGATCTTATTTTTATTACTTACCTATAAGGCATAGATTATTATTTGTAAGCAACATAACGATATTAGACATGTCAGAAGGCTGTTTTGAAGACTGAGATAGTATTACTTGGTAACTGTTATTACGTTAATTGGTGAGTTAAACTACCTCAAAGTAGTTAAGTTAAGTAAAATAAAGTTAATAAGAAGCTGCTTTAAAGGTGGAGAAAGTTGTTCCTCACAGTATTACGTGAATAATTTTTTTTTAATTGTTACTTAAGTGAATTAAGATTAAAAGTGAGACTCGAAATATGTGCCATTATTAGTTTCTAAGAGATTTCTTCTAAATCTTAATAAATTTTTCTTAC
Organism: Gonioctena quinquepunctata; assembly: GCA_018342105.1. Classification (NCBI taxonomy): domain Eukaryota; kingdom Metazoa; phylum Arthropoda; class Insecta; order Coleoptera; family Chrysomelidae; genus Gonioctena; species Gonioctena quinquepunctata. Next base: position 23,413 of record JAFIRS010005889.1, on the reverse strand, counting down.
ATATCTTATGAAGTTGTGCGTTTTATCAGTACTTTGTCACCCTCGTCAGTCCCCTGGAATTCAAATTTGGAAAAATCGAAATATCTCCGCATCTACTTTGAAAAGTGACTGGCCCTATCATGAGCAATATATTCATTAGATTAGCTATCTTATAATGCGAATTTGTAGGAATAAGATTTAAAAAACTATCATAAACAAAATATCCCGAAAAGTTACCCAACTTTTGTATATTTGCCTATATCCTAGAAATAATATGCAGAGGCATCGGCTTCATGTTCATCAATCCTGCTGATGTGAAGTGCGTGCAATGAATGGAGAACAAGCATGATTTTTTCACATTTTTTTTCGCATCACATCTGTCCTTAAAAATTATTTTTAGGAAAAATAATTCCTCAAATTCCCAAACACAAGCGCGTAATGTGGTTGTTTTGGGAATATTGACAGACAATACTATGTATTGTCACTCAAACATCAACTCAACCTTGATTTTGATGTAATGGATCAGTAGGTATATGATCAGTCACAATTGATAGTACTATGAAGATTCACCTAATCAAAATATTACTATAACCAGTAAACGCAGATGAAATTATACCCAGCGAGCACAAAAACATCTCAGAGAAGTTAAAAGTGTTCTGTTTATACATGAATAGAACTTTTATAGAACAGCGAATGTCCACCGCAGGTGGCGATTTTCAGGATGTCCCTGGGATGTCACAAAAAGAACCTAAGTTTTTTTGATAGCCTTTTCATAGACACATTAAATCGCTGTAAATAAAACACTTTTGGAGATCACTTTTCTTATTTATTTTAACATTTGAAGCTGTCACATTCTATTTGAAATTGAGTTTTTTCCAATTTTCATACCACCAGGAATGAATCCCTCTTTTAGGATGTCTATCATGTAATCTAAATGAAGATTCTTGAAAATCGAACTTGACACATTCTGAGTGAAACTTTTCCATTAATTTATACTGTTAGTATGAGAGTGTTGATGTTTAAAAATAAAAATAAAGTTTTTTTATAACATCCAAGGCTTTTATATTTCTTAGGATACTGACTGAAGTTAAGATGTCATCTCATGAAACAGATTCGATGTGAAATATACAAACCACCAATTTTGAGGATAATTGCAACACGATTAGATATTTTCTTACATATAATTTCAATTGTATCTCTAGAAAGCAAGATTTAATTGAAATTATATTTAAAAAAATATTCATTTTCACAGAGATTCTTCAGTTTTATCACAAACCGAATTCTTCTCTTTGAAGAGTCAATATATTTCAGGTCGCATAAGTCTGTTGGAAAAAATGAGTTGTTTTTAATTTTCCAACTTCCCATAATCTGAAAACTAAAGAAAAAATGATAAAGGAAAACGTCGTTTTTTTAAGAATCTATGCCAATACATTTAATTCATGTAATACTTTATTTGCCTATTATTCAGTGATATTAAAAATGTCTATTATATAATTGGTAATGTTTACTACACTTCCAACACTCATCACTTTCCACGTTTTTGTCAGTTAAAAATAAAAAAAAATTATCCAACGCCGTCATCTCCAAAACAACGCAGAAAGAGAAAGGTAGAATCAGAATCCACGGAATTCTGTATGCAGTGTTTCATGTGCCATACAGTCGTTGTTCTGCGAGGTTTATCAGGTGTACCACACTGAATGGCCAACTTGTAACAATGTAACATGGCAAGAATTTTAAAATGAAAGCAGAAATTGAGTGGATAGGTCATTTGGCTTTTATTATAATGAATTATATTAGTTTCATTTGCTTATGAAAATATAAGAATGTTGTTTCTGCCCTGTGTAAGTGTAAAATAAGAGGTGTTGGTATTAAAATGAAGAAATACAAAATGAAATGAATAGTTGAAAGTGAGGGGTCGAAAAAATGTAATCTAAGATTCAATTCACATGATTTTTTTAACTTTTTGTTGTGTGAAATGATCGAGTTATCAAATAAAATTGCGAGAACCATTATGAAAATGTATATTTAATATATGGGATGAACCTCTCAAGGCGATGAACTATTTTATGTCTAGAAATAACATCCACACGATAACATTTTTTTCACTTCGCCAATACCTCTCAGTAGGCATTCAAAGAAATGCCACAGAAGAACAAATACAATACTTTCAACAGCCTTTGAAGTCCTCTTTGGGAAGTGCATATACAGTTCGAGGCAAATTTTACACAGTTACACCACAGAGTCGAAATACACAGAGAAGAAGGCTAGACAAGACGAACAAAATTAGAAAGAGATGGAATCCTATCTCAATAGGAAATTCGCATGTGCCCCTTTTCTAAAATATTTTGATTTGCATATAAAGATTCCACCTAAATAGCTCAGCCACAAACTCGGAAATTGAAAAAAAGTCCGATTTTTTCATAACATTCAAAAACGTACTCCTAGCCCTATGCATCGTTACTCCACACATTTCAAACTTTTGCCGCTAGTTGCTTCGAACTGTCAACTATAATTTCATCTGTCTTCGTTTATATGTTGTCTAATATTTCTATTATCATAGTATTTTCAATTGTTACTAAAACATCACATTAAAAGTGAGTTGAATTTATGTTTGGGCTGTAAGAAATAGTATTGTCTTTGAATATTCCCAAAACAACCAAAATGGAGGACTTCGGCTAAGGTTCAGAGACACCACAACAAAAATTTTGGCCTTAAATCTACTGACACATTTTTTGGCTATTTTTGATAGTTTTAAGATAAAGTACACCTTCTGATACCCCAAACTAATATTAAAAAGGTGCGGAATTGTTGAATTATTTAGTTATTTCATAAAACACAAATGTTTAGGGAATTTGTATTTTTATAATGATTATTTTTTCCTAGAAGGCGCCAAATTCAAAACTATAACATGAATAACTCGTACGTCGTACGACTTTCCACTGTGAAATTCGTCCTATGGATATTAGAAAAAAAATATATTTGAGTGAGCAGTGAGCAGTGTTGTGAAAATTGTTTGATAGACTTTTGGTATCTACCTATTAGTTTTTATTTACGTTAAAATGGTTGATCGCTGTTATAAAAATTGGAAAGTGACTCCAGAAAGCGTTATAAAGAGCGAGTTTTTTCCCTTTCCCAAACCAAAAAGAGATTTGGTAAAATGTCTCAAGTGGATTGAACTCTGTGGAAATGAAAACCACCTTCCATCAAAAATAAACAGGAATGCTTATGTTTGTAGCCTACATTTTGAGGATAAATGCAAGAAGAACCAGTACCATTTTCCAATCTGCAAGTGTGCGAAAATGTGGCTGAAGGAGAAATTATGGTGTGTGAAACTGGTGAAATCTCAATAGACAGTGTGGAACAGAGCAATTTCAACTAATAACTCCCAACATCTTTCTGAAACCCCTGATGACTTGAGCAACATCACCGCATAATGATGAAGACATTTTAACTGAAAACTCCACACATCTTCCTGACACCCCTGATGACACCACCACAGCTAATGATGAAGAAATCTCCTACGTAGAGTCTTATACGCAGACTTTGGAATGTGCTCCGAAGGCAAACATATTTTCATATAATAATTTGAAAAAGAATTCAAAACATTTCAAGTATTTCACAGGACTTGAATTCTGGCATTTTGAGGCACTCTATACTCTTTTAGATGAAAATATTATGGACAAGCTTGTATATATCCTTATAAAAATTATGAAATGAAAGGAGAGAAAGCTAAGTCAAAAATTGAGCAATCGGGATAAATGAGCGTTAACGTTAGTGTGAATTAAAAGGGGATTCACATTAGATGAGTTACCATTTTTCTGCAATTTGAGTAGAAACTATGTCTCCGTCACTACATCATATACTTGGATACAGTTTATGTTTTTTAAGATAGAAGGAATGGAAAAAATATATTTTCCAGTGCCAGAGATATTAAAGACGTTCCTAAATGTTTCAGAAATGTTTCTGGCGACAGTATTACTTTTGTTATAGATGCCACAGAGTTGTTGATGGAAATGCCTATTCGAAATTTCAGGCAACAAGGAAATACCTTTTCTTATTATAAACATAGTAATACAATTAAATTTCTTGTTGCAATTTCAGTAACTGGTGCAGTGATATACTGTGGTGAGGGTTATGAGGGCTTTATTTCAGAAAGATATTTATTTGAAAAGAGCGATATTAGACAGTTGTTGATGGAAAATGATGTTATTTTAGCTGATAGATGAGGTTTCATAATCAGGGATTTGTTAGATGAAATGGGAATTAAATTATATATCCCACCTTTTATGATGGGAGGCAACAACGGACAGCCGAAGAAGAAATAATAACTAAAAAAATTGCCAAAGCAAGAATTCATGTTGAAAGGGCTATCTATCTAATTAAATCATATAAGATGTTTTCAAAGAAATATCCCATATTACTAATGCCCATTATTTCGAATATTCTTGCTATTGTTTGCTTTTTAGTAAATTCGTAACTTGAAATAAAAAATCCATTAAGTATCTTGAACGCTATATTTAAATGAGAGTTTAAACAAAACGTGTTGGTTTTTTATTTAAGAGGTACTAAAAAGGACCCTTAATCACTAAAAATGGAATTGCACACCACTTGCAGACATTCTAAACTTTCCAGCGGTTCACACCATTATTAACACAAGAAAAAATATTCTATCTGAAGATCATGAAGTCTGAAACTTTGCAGAAACTATTGACATGCAATAGGGAGCAAAGGACCAAACGAATATTTTTAATGTTTTTGACAAAAATGATCTATAAATTACATATTTTGCCATATATAAAAGTGTGTTAGAAACGTCAATGTTTTAATTGCTGTCGAACATTTTTTTTTCAAGAACTGTAGCGAAATAGCATATAATAACTAGCAGACAATATATCAATGAGCAACAGGTTAGGTTATTCCTTATTTGGTTTTTCGCTTTAGCGTAACTTTTCACATTTTACTAGCATACTTAATTTTTTGTTCAGTTTTTTTATATTTAGTTTTAAATAAACTTATTATTTCTGCTTTTGTTTTCCGTTTCGTAACTTTTTTCGAAAATATATAAATATCCACATTTGGATATATATCAAATATATATTTTCCCTACATTATTCCTTTCATAATTTTTATAAGGGTACACAAGCTTGTCCATAATATTTTCATCTGAAAGAGTATAGAGTGTGCCTCAAAATGCTAGAATTCAAGTCCTGTGAAATATTTGAAATGTTTTGAATTATTTTTCAAATTATTATATTAAAATATGTTTGCCTTCGGAGCACATTCCAAAGTCTACCTATAAGACTCTAAGTAGGAGATCTCTTCATCATTAGCTGTGGTGGTGTCATCAGGGGTGTCAGAAAGATGTTGAGAGTTTTCAGTTAAAATGTCTTCATCATTAGCAGTGATGGTGCTCAAGTCATCAGGGGTTTCAAAAAGATGTTGGGAGTTATTAGTTGAAATGATTTCTGCGTTGCTCTGTTCCACACTGTCTATTGAGATTTCACCAGTTTCACACAACATAATTTCTCCTTCAGCCACATTTTCGCACACTTGCAGATTGGAAAATGGTACTGGTTCATTTTTGCGTTTATCCTCAAAATGTAGGCTATAAACATAAGTATTTCTACTTATTTTTTATGGAAGAAGGTTTTCATTTCCACAGAGTTGAATCCACTTGAGACATTTTGCCAAATCTCTTTTTGGTTTGGGAAAGGGAAAAAACTTCACTCGCTGTTTATAACGCTTTCTGGGGTCACTTCCACAATTTTTATAACTACAGCGATAAACCATTTTAACGTAAGTAAATACCAATAGGTAGATAACAAAAGTCTATTGAACAATTTTTACAACACTGCTCAGTCAGGTATTCAATTTTTTTTTCTAATATCCATATGACGAATTTGACAATGGAAAGTCGTACGAGATATTAATGTTATTGTTTTGAATTTGGCGCCTTCCAGGAAAAAATAATCACTATAAAAATACAAATTCCCTAAACATTTGTGTTTTATGAAATATCTAAATAATTCAACAATTCCGCATCTTTTTAATATTGGTTTGGGGTATCAGAAGGTGTACTTTATCTTAAAATTATCAAAAATAGCCAAAAAATGTGTCAGTAGATTTAGGGCCAAAAATTTTGTTGTGGTATCACTGAACCTTAGCCGAAGTCCTCCATTGGCGCTAGTTTGGGGAAAGTTATTCAAGTGAAAGTCAAATCGCGTTTGAATTGAGAAACTCCTTTAAATTTGAGAATTTCGAAAAACAAATGGATTTGAGAAATTATTTTCACAAAATATAATATAAGATTAAATGACTTACCTGTTATTAAACGAGAAGCCACGGTCGATTAGACCAAAATGGTAGTCACGCATTCTCGTGCTACTAGCCACTACTTCCAACAAAAACAACACAACCCTATTTTTATACCCTTATTACACTATGCCTTTTTCGTGCCTATTTTTGTGCTTATTTTCATGGCTATTTGTTGGCTGAATTTCCCCAAATAACTGGCACTATTACACTGTGCCTTTTTGATGATTGTTTCAGGCGCTAATTTCAGAGCTGCAAACCTAAGGAAAATTGACATTTACCTTAAATGATTAAGTAATTTAGTTTACCTGGACTATTTGTTTCAACTTTTGCTTTACCTGGCACACGATTTTTTCTTCTTTTCTGTTACACTGAACAAAACGAAAACTATGTGATTAATTTCATCTATTTGTTGATTAGTGTGTTGGCAAACTTGACATTTCCACAAACGTCCTTGAAATCCCCTCGATTCAGGCGGAAAAATAGAACCAGTCCTATTTATTTTCACGCCTGAAACAATCAACAAAATAGCCACGCGCGCATGCGTATTTGTTTAAAATTTCAGCCACGGGCAGTCAGGCAGACAAATAGGCACGAAAAAGGCATAGTGTAATAAGGGTACTCATTCTGCCCAGGACATGACATCATTACATTTTTGTGGTATAGCCACTGAAATTTGTTCAGCTTATTTGGGGTGGGTTTCTCTATACATTTATTTTTCCAAAAGAAAGAGGAGGGTTGGTCTAATCGAACGTGGCTTCTCGTATAATAAAGATTGAATTTCCTTACAGGTAAGTCATTTAATCTTATATTATACTTCGAGCCACGTTCTCATAGACCAAAATGGTAGATATTTAGAGCTTAACTGAACAAATTTCCAAACAAATTCCACTATTTTGTAAGGAAATTATTCCATTCTAATCAACTCGGCAAATAGATACGTATCAATAAGTATATATACATACATATATACACATTTATCTTTTTTTTGTTTTTTTAAATTCATTTATTTTTTAATATATACATACACAGACCAATACATTTGAACACATATATAACCAGAATTACTGTTTATTCACAACTAGAAATTCTATCTTAATACATCAAAAATGTATTCAATAAAAAATCAATTTTATCGTGGATTTTTGAATTCCCAGAAAAATGTTTCTTTTTAATATTTAATTGAGAATGTTTCCTTTTTCAACATGAATATCCCAGTTATCTTGAACGATGGAAGATAGTGACTAAAGTGTATATTTTAGTCGCAGATGATTCCACCTCTTATTTTATGAAAGTCCTGTTCATATTTTCGAACAAATTATAATTGAACATTTACAATTTTCATTTCTTTTAGATCTTTTTTTTTTCGAAATCTTACATAGGCTCATAGGCTGTTTCGTCTACCACAGGTCTGTTATCTGAAATCTGACAAAAGCACTGGATTTCGCAGACCCTCCTGCCATTAAACTTATACCAGCACGTAAGCTGCTGAAGTAGATGCGTGCCGAGCATTATATAACTTGAGAATAGAGATGGGTCTATATCTGAATAACATAATAATAGATTGATTTGTTGAAAATATAAACAGGATGTTCATAAAATCAGATGTGGAATCATCTGCGACTGAAAGATAAACTTTTGTCACTATCTTCCATCGTCAAGATAACCTCTTGTGGAGTATTCATGTTGAAAAGGGAAACATTCTCAATTGAATATTGATAGAAATATTTTTCTGTAAATTGAAAAATCCACGATTAAAATGAAATTATTTTTTGTGAATGTCTAACAGAAAACAACTGCTTCCCCGGCTAAAGCCACGCTGGACATTGAACTACATCTGATAGATATTCTGAAAAGGCCCTAACTCAAAAGAAAAAATCTGAATTTGAAAATTTGCATTTTCATTCAGATAGTTATTTGATTTTCTATTCCAGTCTTAATTAGGAACTCATAAAGATGAATGAGGCAAAGAAGAATGTTTTCCAAAAGAGAGTACTCACCAGAAATCATTCGTAACATTGACGCAGGAGAGACATCGCATTCACTAGGTCTTCAATACATTTTTGTCGACGAAAATCTATTTCACGCTTCCACGATCATCAGGAAGACCGGAAGAAATGGGAAACACATTTTCAAGAAGCAATCTCACTTTGCAAAGATGGAAAAGTTAGAATCATTTCTTTGGAGAGACACTTTGAAATTAGTGTTTTCTGACATTAAAACCTGTCATGGGGTATGATAGATTGATTTGTTGAAAATATAAACAGGATGTTCATAAAATCAGATGTGGAATCATCTGCGACTGAAAGATAATTTTGTCACTATCTTCCATCGTCAAGATAACCTCTTGTGGAGTATTCATGTTGAAAAGGGAAACATTCTCAATTGAATATTGATAGAAAGATTTTTCTGTAAATTGAAAAATCCACGATTAAAATGAAATTATTTTTTGTGAATGTCTAACAGAAAACAACTACTTCCCCGGCTAAAGCCACGCTGGACATTGAACTACATCTGATAGATATTCTGAAAAGGCCCTAACTCAAAAGAAAAAATCTGAATTTGAAAATTTGCATTTTCATTCAGATAGTTATTTGATTTTCTATTCCAGTCTTAATTAGGAACTCATAAAGATGAATGAGGCAAAGAAGAATGTTTTCCAAAGAGAGTACTCACCAGAAATCATTCGTAACATTGACGCAGGAGAGACATCGCATTCACTAGGTCTTCAATACATTTTTGTCGACGAAATCTATTTCACGCTTCCACGATCATCAGGAAGACCGGAAGAAATGGGAAACACATTTTCAAGAAGCAATCTCACTTTGCAAAGATGGAAAAAGTTAGAATCATTTCTTTTGGAGAGACACTTTGAAATTAGTGTTTTCTGACATTAAAACCTGTCATGGGGTATGATAGATTGATTTGTTGAAAATATAAACAGGATGTTCATAAAATCAGATGTGGAATCATCTGCGACTGAAAGATAAACTTTTGTCACTATCTTCCATCGTCAAGATAACCTCTTGTGGAGTATTCATGTTGAAAAGGAGAAAATTTGAAAAATCCACGATTAAAATGAAATTATTTTTTGTGAATGTCTAACAGAAAACAACTACTTCCCCGGCTAAAGCCACGCTGGACATTGAACTACATCTGATAGATATTCTGAAAAGGCCCTAACTCAAAAGAAAAAATCTGAATTTGAAAATTTGCATTTTCATTCAGATAGTTATTTGATTTTCTATTCCAGTCTTAATTAGGAACTCATAAAGATGAATGAGGCAAAGAAGAATGTTTTCCAAAAGAGAGTACTCACCAGAAATCATTCGTAACATTGACGCAGGAGAGACATCGATCACTAGGTTTCAATACATTTATCTATTCCAGTCTTAATTAGGAACTCATAAAGATGAATTCAAACATTTTCACGCTTCCACGATCATCAGGAAGACCGGAAGAAATGGGAAACACATTTTCAAGAAGCAATCTCACTTTGCAAAGATGGAAAAGTTAGAATCATTTCTTTTGGAGAGACACTTTGAAATTAGTGTTTTCTGACATTAAAACCTGTCATGGGGTATGATAGATTGATTTGTTGAAAATATAAACAGGATGTTCATAAAATCAGATGTGGAATCATCTGCGACTGAAAGATAAACTTTTGTCACTATCTTCCATCGTCAAGATAACCTCTTGTGGAGTATTCATGTTGAAAAGGGAAACATTCTCAATTGAATATTGATAGAAAGATTTTTCTGTAAATTGAAAAATCCACGATTAAAATGAAATTATTTTTTGTGAATGTCTAACAGAAAACAACTACTTCCCCGGCTAAAGCCACGCTGGACATTGAACTACATCTGATAGATATTCTGAAAAGGCCCTAACTCAAAAGAAAAAATCTGAATTTGAAAATTTGCATTTTCATTCAGATAGTTATTTGATTTTCTATTCCAGTCTTAATTAGGAACTCATAAAGATGAATGAGGCAAAGAAGAATGTTTTCCAAAAGAGAGTACTCACCAGAAATCATTCGTAACATTGACGCAGGAGAGACATCGCATTCACTAGGTCTTCAATACATTTTTGTCGACGAAAATCTATTTCACGCTTCCACGATCATCAGGAAGACCGGAAGAAATGGGAAACACATTTTCAAGAAGCAATCTCACTTTGCAAAGATGGAAAAGTTAGAATCATTTCTTTTGGAGAGACACTTTGAAATTAGTGTTTTCTGACATTAAAACCTGTCATGGGGTATGATAGATTGATTTGTTGAAAATATAAACAGGATGTTCATAAAATCAGATGTGGAATCATCTGCGACTGAAAGATAAACTTTTGTCACTATCTTCCATCGTCAAGATAACCTCTTGTGGAGTATTCATGTTGAAAAGGGAAACATTCTCAATTGAATATTGAAATAGATTTTCGTCGACAAAAATGTATTGAAGACCTAGTGAATGCGATGTCTCTCCTGCGTCAATGTTACGAATGATTTCTGGTGAGTACTCTCTTTTGGAAAACATTCTTCTTTGCCTCATTCATCTTTATGAGTTCCTAATTAAGACTGGAATAGAAAATCAAATAACTATCTGGATGAAAATGCAAATTTTCAAATTCAGATTTTTTCTTTGAGTTAGGGCCTTTTCAGAATATCTATCAGATGTAGTTCAATGTCCAGCGTGGCTTTAGCCGGGGAAGTAGTTGTTTTCTGTTAGACATTCACAAAAAATAATTTCATTTTAATCGTGGATTTTTCAATTTACAGAAAAATCTTTCTATCAATATTCAATTGAGAATGTTTCCCTTTTCATAATAATAGAGTTTCAATCCATCTTGAAAATGTTGATGGTCTCCTATGAGGATTTTAATCATTATAAATAATTCTTCCGCCGTGTTTCTTAATTTCTGAGTGATCTCTATATAATACACTGTAGCGTTAGCGCGTCGCATACTTCAGGCCTCTCCCGAAAAATCCAAAACTGGCCGGGGTGTATTGGATTGATGTTCTTATAATATCAGTAATAAAAAATTTATATGAATCTCCATTAACCTTATAATCTGGAGTTTGATTTTAGATAAGGTCTGCACTATATGAGATGAAATTGAGGCAACTAAAGTAAAAAGTAAGTTGTTCAAATGATACAGAATTCTATGGATATAGTCTAGATAAATATTGAATTATATTATGAGAGGCCCATGTTAGACTATTTGGAAAAATTTGGTTTTCACCTGAACATACTACTCATTTTTTTTTAACAAATATAGTTTATTGATAATTGAAAAAATAAACTTCAATGGAGCCAATTGGCAATTAAGTGTGCCGTTCTCAAATTCGTGGTTTAAAAAGTTGAGGATGTCAGTAATTGATGAATTAAGAACTTGAACTCTGTTTGATTCACAAAACAGCCACCATTTTTTCTATGAAATATTATATAGAGCTTGTGTATTCTGACTTAAAGAAGATTTAAAGTCAAGGAGAATGTTATTGGTGAGTTTTTCTCCTCGTATGCTTCCCTGATAATCTGGATACAACCAGGGTAATCTTCTCCCAACTTGGATGGCTCTCTCTTAAAGAAGCAATAAACAGTAAAATTCGTAAATTTTTCGAATTTTCACTTCTTTCTGAATATATTCCCACACATATTTTTCGGTTCCAAGTCAGATTCTTCAAAATCGACTATAAAATCCAGTGATTGTAATAATTCCGAAGTGTATTTCGAGAGCATTCATCAGCTGAGTATTCCATTACAAAATCGTCCAAATAATTTATTGATAACAACACAATGATTGTTTATCGGTTTCAAAATTTTTCAAAAAGATATGGAGATGTACTCAAGCCCAAAAAGAAGACGGGTAAATTCTAGAACTTCTCCATTGAAAATGAATTCAAGATATTTCCTATAATATTTGCAAATGGTATCAACAAAGTATGCATATTTGGATCAATTTTATACATCCAGGAATAATATATTTTACTGTCTGAATTTTCTAATTTGATGTGTTAATGATTTTGCAATTTTGAAACAAATCTAAAATCCCCATTTGCCTATGGAACAAGCCAGTATGACGATAAAAATTCGCCTTTCTTGTGTTCATATCTAATAATTGACCCATATTCAGTAATCTGTCAAAACAAGTCTGCAACTTACATATTTCAGTTCTAGAGCTCTCAACCAGCGTTGGAGGGTGAACTTGTATAGGTAATTCCAAAAGGTATTTATAATCCTTCCACACAGAAGAATGAATAGCTCGGATGTTAGTTGTAACCATTTTCCTTTAAAAAAAGGAAATTTAAACAGCAAATTTCTTGTTTACCTTTTTATTCAATGCAAACACCCGATTGTAAACTTATATCTTGGCGGGGCGCTGAGAGTTTAAATAATTAGCCCTTCCCTGGGATTGCCGTGTGGAGGATGATTTCTTTTATTATATTTTTTTTTCTTTTATATATATATCCTAGGATGATTTTTGAACAGACTGGGTGGTTTTGCAGCATTTCCCAAAATGTGGACCAATAAAAGGGTGCCAATTTTTTATTTGTATGTTTCTGCTACTCTCTGAGAAACCTGGTTCAACAAAGGGAGAACCTGATGGCGTCTATATACTGACAACAGGTGATGGGTCTCACAAAACAACCTACCCGCGTCTACTACTGGTATCAAAAATCTCTACATTGAATATGCTGTTCAGAGACTTCCAGAACAGAAAGGTACATCCTATACTGGATATTACAAATTATTTTATATTTTTTCCTCTCAATTGGAGTTAGAAAATTTTCCAACTCCTAGTCTAGAGCTGGCACTTTCAGAATAGCACATTTCTCAGGGAAATTAATCTATGATAATCTGCTAGTTTCTGTAACTAAAAGACACGAAAAATTTTACTGCAGCAGCTGGCTGGCTGCCCCGTATCTCCTGAGGGTGATCGTTCGCCTCTCCCCCCTATTTTCAGACATTTTCTATAGATGTCGGACTCTCTTCCGTTACCTCGTATTCCATCCTCTCGATTTACCTAATAGACAATTATTCCACTTTTCATTGATATCCATGAATAAAAAAGGATATATCTTGTTTATCGTTAGCAAAAAATTGCGATAAAGTACGAGAACATTGTACAACAATGTTTCTAGTCATCGCAGATAATTGGAAAAAACTGCACAAACAGTTTTCCTTTTATATTAGGTCTGAAGCAAAAAATGGCGATAAAGTACAAAAACATTGTACAGCAATGTTTCTATTCATCGCAGAGAATTGGAAATAACGGCACAAACCGCTTCCATTTTGTAATGGTTTTTGAAAAACTGCACAAAGTTCTCAACTTTCGAATTCAGTAATTATTATCTCCTTAGCCCCATAAGTACGAAAACATTGTACAGCAATTTTTCTATTCATTGCAGAGAATTGGATATAACGGCACAAACCGCTTCCATTTTGTAATAGGTTTCAGAAAAACTGCACAATAGTTCTCCCTTTCGAATTCAGTAATTGTTATCTCCTTTGCATATCACAAAATATGCTTGAGATTTCTTTGGAAGTCTAACTTACTGTCAGACTCTAAAGACGATGATTCAGCTATCATTCCTTCCAATTTTTTCAGTTTCTTTTGATACTGTCAAAAATAAGTTTCCTTCCCCGTTTGGCATTATCACGCACAAATTCAAATTCACTTTGTTCACAAACCGTGTAGTCGCTAGAGCACTCAAAAACGTAATGACACGGTAATGATGTCATGTCCTGGGCAGAATGAGTAAGAGATAGGGTCTATTTTGGTCTATGAGAACGTGGCTCGAAGTATTTATCTGGGGACTGAACTGAGGCGAAGCAAAATTAAAATGAAATCATGCTGGTTCCCTGGGAGAACCGTCAGAATAATGAAGCCTCCTCAACCTACATCAAGGTAATTTTTAATATACAACTGAAGGGGTTACCTCAATACCTCCATTTTGAAAAGTGATGTTTCTTATTGCACATATTTGCCAACTTCACAAAATCTCGAAGTTAACCAGAAATTCAAGAACTAAATGATATTATACTACATAACAAAACTCAAGCATTCAGCACCATTTACGAATTTGAAAGCGAATTATCAATCAATTATTCATTTTTCATTAATTTTTTCGGCTTTACCAGTTATGTTGGCAGTAATTCCGTAATTCCAAAAAAACATTATTCAGCACGTATAAAGTGTATAAAAACATGGCGGAAGTTGAAGCATGCGCACAAAATATTTTCTAGAATGAAAAGATCTATTGAATTAATAGTTATCCAACTTACTGTTCTCTCTAGCTATCTCTCATAATTTTGTATCCTCTGCTTCCAGTATGGCACAATATGGACATCCCCCTGCAGAAAATCCGTTCCCGTCCGGCCTTCAACCGGTGTTGTTTCCTTAATCAAACAATTTGCCTTTGGCCAGTAAATAACTTGGTTTTCGTCGAAAAGTTAAACTGACATTCGGTCTTGACAAATATATTTTACAACTTCAAAAATAACTACACGTCAAATTGAAAACTACAACTATACAGGGCTTCAATGAAAATTGTTCCAATCATAAAATCCAAACATCCTCCCCCCGCTAAGAAAACTAGTTTTCCTCGAGCTCTAAACGGCATATTTTGGTAACGGGTCGTCTGTACTGGGAGGTCGATGTTTTAACATCCACAACTCGTATTCTACCATCAGGTCCTGGGTACGTTGAAGTTATTCGCCCCAACTTCCATTCATATCTTGGCGCATTTTCATCGACGATAGTAACAATATCACCAACTCCAATTGGTTTATTGTCTTTGATCCACTTACTTCTTCTGGATAGTGTCGGTAAATATTCTCGAACCCATCTTTTCCAGAAGGAATCAGCCAACATTCTTGATTTTCTCCACTCTCTTCTCAAAAAAGTTGAATTGGAATCCAAAGGTGGTACTGGTCCCTCTCCATTGCATGAACCCAATAAAAAATGATTGGGCGTGAGAGCTTCGTAATCAGCAGGATCTGTGAGACTTTTGTCAGAGGTCGTGAATTTACTATTTTCTCTGCCTCCACGAAAAAGGTGTGAAGAGTTTCATCCCTGAGTGATTGGCCATGCAACACCTTTCCAATGGTTCTTTTCACTGTGCCAATCAACCTCTCCCATGCTCCTCCCATGTGGGCTGCGGTAGGTGGATTGAATTTGAATTCTATTCCCTTCACGCACATAGAATCGATCATAGCGGATTTGTTCAAATTCTTCACTGATTCCCTCAGTTCCTTATCAGCTGCCTTGAAGTTCGAGCCATTGTCACAAAAGATCACTCTTGGCTGTCCCCTTCTCCCTGTCATTCTCATGATGGCCATGACTGCTGAGTCGCTATTGAGGGAATGAGATATTTCCAAATGAATTGCTCTAACTGCAAGGCAGGTGAAAATAACTCCCCATCTCTTCTCCTTTCTCCTTCCCACTGTAACATGAAGTGGGCCGGAATAGTCCATTCCAACGTTCACGAATGGTCTCATTTCTCTGCTCAATCTAGCTGCAGGAAGTTGTCCCATCATAGGTGGAACTGGTTTAGCTCGTTCATTCTTGCATATTTGGCATTCAGAAAATATCGATTTCACCGCAGCTCGACCATCTATCAACCAATTTTTCATGCTAATATTGCACTAACAATTTCACATATTCATGTTTCGGACTCAGGATGATGGGTTGTTTGGTTCTTTCGGACATTTCAGGCGCCAAATTAGTTCTTCCTCCAAGTATCAGTATTCCATCCTTAATTTCTGGACATAGTGAACGAAGTCGGCTGTGATTACTCAGAGGTTTTTGGTTTTTCAGACTTTGAATATCTTCACTGAAACATTCTTGCTGTGTTTGAAGAATCCAACGTCTTTCCGCCTCTTCCATTTCAGTCACCGTTAGCTCTGATTGATTATTCGCATTTCCATGTCTAATTTTGTTTTTCATAATTTCTATGAATTTCAGACACCAAGCTGTGGTTTTTATCAGCCTCAGCCATTTCGGAAAATCTCTTCACATCTGGGAGAACGTTTTCGTTTTCATGTTCCCTCGTAGCTAAGCAGGCGCAGCTGTTGGAAGAAATTCTTTCTTCACTCCATGAGGTCACTTTCCAACAGCTTGTTGTTCCTTCTGTAGGCCAAAAATCCTCTGGTGATTTCAGAAAATCAGGACCACAGAACCAATTTCGGGAAATAATTGTTCCATCTCCTTTTGTTGCCTCGTCTGCGGAATTGTATTTTGTTGGAACCCATCGCCAATCCTCGATGTTGGTTCTTTCTTGGATTTCACCGATTCTGTGAGCCACGAATTGTTTATATTTCCTTCCATCACCCCTAATCCAGTTAAGTACACACCTGGAATCGGACCAGAAGTATAATCTATGGATGGATATCTCTAATTCGTTTTTACTGACTCTGCTAATCGGTTGGCATAACGGCCGCTTGTAACTCCAACTTCGGAATGGACAGCGGTTTCAACGGTGCTACCCTAGTTTTTGCGGCTACAAGAGTAATATCTATTTGATCTTGATAAGTTGTTCGGAGGTAGACTACAGTAGCGAAAGCCTTCTTGCTGCTGTCACAGAAGGTATGGATTTCGATTAACTTCGCATTCGGTATATTGAGGCTATAGCATCGTGGAATTTTGAACTCAGTCAGTTTATCCAGATCTTCCGTCCATTTTCGCCAGACAATCAACGAGTTTTCAGTCAGAACTTCATCCCATCCTATACCGGACCGCCAGATTTCTTGCATAAGTATTTTTCCTCTTATCGTAAAACATGCTATCAGTCCCAGTGGGTCAAATAATGACATCAGTGATCTCAATACCATTCTTTTTGTCGGCTTTCCATTCAACATAATACGATCTGAATTCAGTTTAAATGAGAACTCATCTTGGTCTGGATTCCACCACAGTCCTAGCACTCTGTGTGAAGATGATTCATCTATATTCTTGGAATCTGCCAGGAGTAAATTGTCGCACAATTTTTTCCTAGTCAATGGTGAATTCGTTTTCCAGTTCACCAGATCAAACCCTGCGATTTTCTGTATTCTGCAGATTTCTTCGATGGTATTCAAAGTCTCTTCTTCAGTATCCTTTGAATCTAGATAATCGTCTACGTAAAATTTCTTGATGGTAGCTGTTCGAATATCAGGGTCGATTGCGTATCTTTCGGAGTTGAGGTTTTTAACAAACTGTGCGCATACAGGGGAACATGTTGCACCGAATGTCATCACGAGCATTTCGTAGGTGTCTGGTTTCCGGTCATATTCTAAATTTCGCCAGAGGAAACGCTGGGCGCACCTGTCCTCCTTCCTGACGCCCACCTGGTGGAACATTTCCCGTACATCGCCGCAAAACCCAAATCGTCTCTGTCGAAATTTCCATAATATTGCCACCAGTGACTGCAGCAGATCTGGCCCTGTCATCAAATTATCGTTCAGACTGACTCCATTTGATTTTGCGGCTGCATCAAAAACAAGCCTGATTTTGTTAGGTTTGTTGGGATAAGAAACTGCGAAATGTGGGAGGTACCAGGTACGAGGCCCTTCGACATCTGCTTCTATTTGAGACAACTTTCTGATATAACCCTTTGCCTCGTATTCGCTGATTTTATTGTTGTATTCTCTTGCAAGACTTTCATTCTGTCGACATTTCTTCTCCACACATTTAAGTCTTTGAAGGGCTCTGTATTTACTTTCCGGTAACTGAATATCATCACTTTTCCAAAGGAGACCGATTTCATATTTGTTTCCTACCATCTTCACAGTTTCGTTCATGATCTTCAAGGAACGTTCACTTTCCAAGTTTGGACGATTTGGTGTGATGAGAACACCAAAAGACTCGGTTGAAAATGAGTTTTTTACCAACTCTTCCAATTCATTGTCTGTATTGTTCTTTTCGCATATGTGTAGAGTATGAGCCCTGAATATTTCTTTCTTGTTCGACTTAGCGTTAAAGGGGCCATGTAGAGCCCATCCTAATCGGCATTTACTAGCCATAGGAAGATTTTCAGGTCCAGTTCGTATTTGTCGTGCTACAATCAGATCTATGTTGTCTTGACCTATTATCATAACGGGTTTTTCATTTCTGGTATCTTCAATCGGTAGTCCTTTCAGATGAGAATACTTCTTCCATTCATCCATAATGATTTCTTGTGTAGGCAAAGATAAATTGTTGATAGTACGTACTCCTCTCATGACAAATACCTTTCCTCCTCCGCCCGCTTTGGAAATTTCAACATTAATACATAAGGAATTTTCCTGAGTAGAAATCTCATCGTTTGTCCATTACAAACAAAGAGTCTCCTTCGGACCGATATAACCGAGATGTTTTGCTACTTTTGCATCAAGTAAGGTGATAGTAGATACTTCGTCACAAAGAGCAAGTATTGTACTGTTTCCTGTTGGCCCATACAACCTAACTGGGATCATTCGTAGAAAAATGTTTTTCTTATTGTGATTCATAGCACAAACCATTTCAACCGAACTGTCTTCTTTCGACTCTTCTTCAACATATGATGGGGTATGGTTTTTCGTGAAATCCTTATGAAGGAGAAAATGGTGATATAGCTCGCAACCATTCGTTCCACACTTCTTTCTTCTTCTGCACTTGAACTTCTGATGATTTTTATTGAGACAAGAAAAACACAATTTCTTTTCAGTTACAGTCCTTGATCTTCTTGCATTTTAGGACATCCATCTTCATGGATACCTTTTTCACAATAACAACACTGTTTTTTAGAATTCATTTGATTGGTGCTGAAGATTCTCTCTGGTTTCTTGGCTTGAAAGGTCGGTTTGAACTGCCCAAATTTTTCGATGTTGTTGTAGTTACGGGGTGTACTCACATAACAGGCAGCATCCGCTACTTCACCTACCCATCGTGAAAAATCTTACAGGTCAACTTTTCCCTTTTTTACTACCACCAACTCCCCCCATTTTAATTTCAACATATCTGGTAATTTATTTAGGAGGTCTTTCATCAGCTGGGGATTTTTAAGATGGCCTGTTGAATCTAAAGTTTTCATTGTAGAAACTATGTTGCTAACTTCTGTTGAGAACTGGATCAATTTTTCCAGATTTGTGTCCCGGTCATATGGCAAACCTCTCACTTTCGATATCATCACATCAATTATATAATCAGGCCTCCCAAAGCGCTTCTCCAAGGTATGAATCACCAAATCTACGTTCTCAGCAGTCAACATCATCCCTGAAACTGCCGATTTAGCTTCGCCTTTCAAGCATCTTTGTAATTTCAGCATAATTTCTTCATTACCATATTCACATATACGGCATATATTTATAAACTGTTTGTGAAAAAGTGGCCAATCTTGTGGATTTCCGTCGAAATAAGGAAAACCTTTATCCATCGCGTGACGTGCTAAAATTTTTGAAGATTTATTTTGGTCACTGCCTGAAGGTACCGAATTTAGCACGTTTGTCAAAGTTTCACAAAGCATTTTGATTTCTGTGAAATTTTGGACTCTAGTTTTGTTGTCACCTTTTGGAATGTCATGAGGTTCGTCTTGGGGAATGTTATTGACCCATTCTGTCACAGATTTTTCACGTTGTTTTCCTCCTAGAGCTTCATCAGCTAGGAATACATTTTCATATACTTTCGAATGGATACTACAGCTTCCTTCTTCGTCTTGTTCATCAAGTACAGCATTCTTAAGATCTTGTTCCATTTCTAGGATACGCATGCTATTATCAATTTCTTTTTGCTTTTGTTCCATTTCGAACTGAATTTGGCTTCTCTTCCGTTCCAATTCGTGTTTCCGTTTTTCCGTTTCCATGGCAAGTTTTTTCTTCTCCAAACTTACGATGGAATGTTTGGAACTTCTTGTTTGCCTTGTAGATATCGACAATGGCGTCTTTTCGTCAGCAGAAAAACATGGAAGCTTGGTTTTTTCGTTTTCAGCAACTACACTATTAGTGCCGAAATTTTCTGGCCAGATGAAATCTGAGGATAGATTTCTGTTATAACCAGCTCCTTCTCGTCGGTTTCTCTGATCTTTCTCCATATCGTGATCACGTCGGGGTCACCAAATGTTGTTTCCTTAATCAAACAATTTGCCTTTGGCCAGTAAATAACTTGGTTTTCGTCGAAAAGTTAAACTGACATTCGGTCTTGACAAATATATTTTACAACTTCAAAAATAACTACACGTCAAATTGAAAACTACAACTATACAGGACTTCAATGAAAATTGTTCCAATCATAAAATCCAAACAACCGGCATAGACATGGAGGTGTGTATCGAGGAGATGCAGGCAATACTGCATCCCTTTGGTATTAATGCTTGCACGTCTATGACGGTGGGACAATCACAACATAGAATGTATCATGCCTACAGTGTTCTGGGTACGCATTGTTACTAACTCCATACTCCACCTAGGAGCAGCACTGTTAATTTGAACGCAACAGCGAATCATCGAAGGACATCCTCAGCCCGGCTACGAGACTTATAATTTGAATTCCCACCATTTAAACTAAAAATATCTGCTCTGGCTGAGGATCGGTCACGGGACCTCTCGATCTCGGGACGAGCGCTAACTCACTGCGCTATCCCTCCCCCACCCAACTGTTTCGTATTTCGTAAGATAACAATAATCAATGAAAACGCCGCGTTTGTTCTACCCTCTGGAGATAGTCATTTGGAAATAGAAAAAAAGTTGATGCTAAAAGCTGTGATGCTGAGTTTTTATGCAGCTTTTCAGGTTGTGCTCACAACTTTCTGTTTTCTGATTGGCCACTAACCAACACATAATGAGAATTTCTCAATGAACAGCTAATCAGAAAATAATACGCCAGAAGCGTGAGCTGTTATGTATACTTAGCTTAACAGAATAGTTTAGGCAAAGATTAGAGGTTAGAACAAGATCCCGCACATACCAAATGGCGCGAAAATCAGGTTTTGAGCTTCAAATTTTACTTTAATGTTTACAAAGATTAGAGGTTAGTTTACCCCTACTCTTTGATGTTTACATCTGTCAGTCAAATATCAGATGACTACTTGATTTTTCTTGAAGTCTACTGGCGATTTTTGATTATTCAAAAGGATTTTTCCTCAAAACGTTTTTTTCAAAGCGATTTGGCGAATATTGACATACACGAGTTGTTTGTTTGATTTTGTTTTCATGAGCCTCAAATGGAGATTGCAAGGAAAAAGTGAATTGGATAAAATCTGTATTCTCTCAATGGATGAAGTTTCTTTGAAAGCTGGTATCCAGTATGATCCGAAAATTGATGAAATTATCGGGTTCCACGATTTGGGTGAGTAATCTCTTCAATATTTTGTTTCTTGAGATGGCTTTTTATTTGAAAAATTATCATTTTTTCAGGAAATGAAAGGATTTATTCAGCTAAAAATCCTTAGTATTGATGGCCAGAGGAATCCACGATAATTGGAAACAACCATTGGGATATTTCTTTCTAAGTTCAATATGTAGTGCTTCGGATCTCAAACCAATAGTACTTGATTGTATCACCAAAATGGGAGAAATAGGACTTGATGTTCGAGCTCTTGTATCTGACATGGGCTCAAACTTCGTTCAATTTTCAAGTGAATTAGGGGTGAATGTAAATAACTTTATATTTCAGGTGGACGGCAAGATTTTCTGAATTTTTTATACACCTCATTTACTTACATTAAATCTCTTAAGTACACAAAATAGTTTTGACATTGGCCCACGAGACAGAAGTGTCAATGTACAAATTGATTTCACCGATATTTCAAAGGACGCCACAGATAAGAGGGAAATTGAGGTATGCTGATTTTTTAAGGTAACATAGATGATGTCAGTAAGGCAAGGAGAGAAAACAATCTGAATCAGCTTTTCTTTTAATTTTCAGTAACACCCGCATGAGATAATCGGAGAAGGAGGGGGATCTAAACCAAGCAGTTGGTCGGAGGAACAAGGCCCACTCTCAAGATCGATAAGGCTACTATAATTAGTATAATTATCACTTTTTAATAAACACATGAATTTCACAAGTAAGCGTGGACTTTTCATTCTATGAAGATATCTTGATTTTAGCTAGTAAATTCTGAACCATCACAGAGTGTTCCATGGCTCTTTTGAAAAAATGATCCACTATATTTCGTATTTTCCATCTCCAAATCAAATATACTTATAGTCAGAAGACTGTCATCTCATGGGCAATTTTTTTTGCAAAATTATATATAAAAGTATTGATAAAAATATTTGACTTGCTAGTTACTAGATTAATTACAATCACAAGTTGAAAAACTTATTACAATGGGCAAAGATACTTCAGAGAAGATACAAATTAATTTATACATATACGAGTCATTTTACTACGAAGATCATTTGAATTCTCGCGATTGTTGTTTGCCAAAATAGTGAACATTTCTTAATTTGCCTAAAAGCTGAGAGACTATCAGTATTCACAATTTTGGTTCTTTCACTCAGATAGGACTCAAACCAATTGAAGCTTCGTCCTCTGAAGCTCTAGAGATGAAGCTTAAGTAACAGTCAAAAGCTTTAGATATATCACAAAACACTGCACCGCTCACTTCCTTCAGACTTCAATATAGTTTTTTCAGAAAGCGAATTTATTTATTGAAATTATTCATTGAATTTTAGATTCTTACTAGTTCTGCTAGACTTACTAGAATTAGACTGCTTTAAAAGTTAGGCTCCGCTTTGTCCCTGGAAAACTTGGGGCAAAGTTTTGCCGCTGTCATAGTGACAGAAACAGAGCCCCTCATGGGATTTTTTGTGTATGCATTAACTTGTCTAGTATATAAATCACTACACTCAACAATAACCTGTTTTCATCACATTTTCGTCAATACTAGATCCAGTAGAATAGGTAGCTTGTCATCCATAGAATAGGTAGCTTGTCATGAAGAATTTAGCAAGAACCATAAACAATGTAATAATGTATTTATCTGAAACCAAACTTTGAATAGTTACAATCTACTGTAGACCTTTTTGGTTCGATCGTCAATTGCACATTCAGTAATCCAGTCCTTTTTGAGAATTTCATAAATCAATATAAATAAATTGACATAATCTAACCTGCTCAACAAAAATGGAGTCCATATTATATATCCATCGTCAATAAGTGAAACTCTTCGACACATTCTGAAGAC
>JAFIRS010005888.1:0-47075 GCA_018342105.1 Gonioctena quinquepunctata | reverse complement strand
ATATGTTGTTAAAATAAACATTAACCTCAAATCTCAATATTATTCCATGAGAATAGGAACTGGGAACTGTCTTTAAGATTTGCGGTGTTGCCAATGTTTCTTCATCAAAGGAATGCCCGTTCAGAAACTTGAATTTTTGAATAAAGAAAACGTTATGAAACAGGATTTTTTTTGAATGGAGTCTATCAATTAACAGAGTTCAATTTTTTTGATGGTTTAAAACATGACTATATTTTAACAAGAATAGTAATGCGTGTTTCTGAACGTGGATTATGGAGACGGGTGTTTTCAATGAACGTGACGTCAAGAGTACACTTGAAACGCAATATCTTTTCGAAATAAAAAATATATGATGGCATTCTGGGTCAATTGGACGTTTCATATGAAATATAATCGACCTATATAAGTTTTGGATTTTTTTTTGTAAATATAAAGGTTCATTGTCCCCAAACTGATCATTAAGTCTCGAAAAACGTCCCCATACTTTACAATTCACATACATATATATATATATATATACAGGGTGTAACTGAATAAGTGTAAAACATTTAAGGAGGTGATTCCTCATCGAAAAAAAGATAGGATCTTTCATATAAAGAAACTTCATTGGAGCATCCCTTGTTAAGATACAGCCCCTTAAAGGGGGTACATAAAATTTGTATAACAATTTTTTTCACAAGCACTGAAAAAGTTACAATATTGAAATTAACCTGACGTTTTGTACTACCAAAAGACCTTAGCCAGTAATTTATTTGGTTTAATGGTTGTAAGGGGTGAAAAAACGCAACCCCTAAAAATTTATTTCAATGTAACTTTTGTCTTATTATTTGTTTTACCATTTAAAATTTATTTCCGATAGCCTGTTTCATTCTAAACAAAAATGTCTCTTGGGTTTTGCCCAAAATAAACCAGTAAGCAGCAAAACATTATTTTACGAACAACTACAGAGATACATCGTCATAAATGCGAACTGGATTTATTGTTATTTTGTAGTTAGTGCCTGCATTAAACGATTAAGGGTAATAAACAAAACTAAGTTATTAATAACAAAACACACAACATGTAGAAATCATAGTGAATGTTCAATATGTCTACCTTCAAACATTACGCATGCGTCTAGACGTCGGCGCATTGAGCCACGTATTCGCTCCAAATATTCCTGGAGTCACTCTGTTACCCTGCACGCATCGATGATGCGGTTTCTTAAGTCCTCTACATCGCGAACAGGTACGATATACCAAATGCTGTGAATCCCCAAATAGAGGAATCGAGAGGATTGAGATCGGGGATCGAGCGGGCCATTATGTGGTCCTCCTCGACCTATCCACTGATTTGCATATGTTTCCGGTTAAATGCTGACGTGCTACTTGACTAAAATGGGCGGGAGCCCATCTCATAAAAACATATCCCTTCTGACGCCCAAAGGAACTTCCTCCAGCAGTACTGGATGCACTTCTCTTAAAATTGACGTATGCCTCACCATTCAATCGAGGAGGTAGAAAATGAGGCAATTAAATCATCCCCAATAACTCCGAGCCACACGTTAAGAAAACTGTTCTTGATGGCTAGTTTCGACAATAGCGTGAGGGGTTTTCATCAGCCCATATGTGGTATATGAAAATTAATAATCTTGTCCCGAAAAACTACATTCGTCTGTGAATTCTATCGTCTTCCAGAAAGTCACAATTTCTTCTAATCATTTCCAGCATCCAATTGCAAAATTCAAGACGGTTCGGAAAGTCTCGCGGAAACAGTCCTGTACTCGTTGCAGATGGTAAGAAGTTATAAGAGTTGTTCCTTTAAAATTCGAAATACCGTCATATGATCAACATTTTAGCTGGAAAGCAATCTTTCTAGTACTGGTAGTAGGTTGTTCTTCAATCAAATTAAGTACTTCTTCCTCAAGCTGTGGTGTTCGTATTTCTCGATGGCGACCACAATCCTGCGTTCTTTTGTCAGATGAACCATATTCTCGTAATCGTTGATGAAGTCGAGCAAATATTCTATGTGAAGGATGCTGCCGTTGAGGATACATTTCAGCATATCTTCTAGAACTTCTAACCCATTCCTGCGACAGACCGTAAACGTAATGCATATCAGCCATTTCCTCATTTGTGTATGCCATTTTATTAACAAGTGAATTATTAAAGTAACAAATTAAGAACAGAACAACAACACACAATTAGTATTAATTCAATTTCGAAAATTCCCAAACTGAGCAGCGTCATACCAATTTAATTGTCACTATCGCTAATAGCGACCTACTAGATAGATTAGTTTCGTATTTTCGCATTTTATGACGATGTATCTCTGTAGTTGTTCGTAAAAAATGTTTTGTCTTACTGGTTTATTTTGGGCAAAAAAAACCCAAGAGACATTTTTGTTTAGAATGAAACAGGCTATCGGAAATAAATGGTAAAACAAATAATAAGACAAAAGTTACATTGGAAATAAATTTTAGGGGTTGCGTTTTTCACCTTACAACCATGGGGTAAACCAAATAAATTACTGGCTAAATGCCTTTTGGTAGTACAAAACGTCGGTTAATTTAATTTGTAACTTTTTCAGTGCTTGTGAAAAAATTGTTATAAAATTTTATGTACCCCTTAGAACTATCTTCGGATGTAATAATTTTATATGAAAGATCTATCTTTTCGATAAATCCTCATGTTACACTCAGTTACACTATATATATATATATATATATATATATATATATATATATATATATATATATATATATATATATATATATATATATATATATATATATATATATATATATATATATATGTAATGTAACCTCCTGCACACCCGTGAATGACGATGTATAATGCTATTTCATAACGAATTAGTGGTTAACATTCTGAAAAAAAAAACAAAATATGTTTTTTTTTTGTAAAATTCAAGAGATTTTTTGGTAGCGCCACCCGCCCAATTTCAGGTGACCTACTAAGAGAAAAACTTTGGCAATTACGAATGCAATAAAGATTTAACTCGTCATTTGAATAATGTAGAATGTTGAACTGATTGTATGAAAAACGTATACATACATTGCAGGCTGCCTGTGATAGATATTCAATTTCAAAGTGAAGAAAACAAGTAACCTTGTTATATTAAAACTGGTGATGAAGTCAGAACTAGGTGACTTCATGCTTTGATGCACTTATCATAATTATCACAGTAACTTGTGAGATACAAACGACACAAACAGTATTGAAAGGTGACAATTGAATATTGTTTTGAAAAATAATATCACGACCATTGTAGTGATTCAGACATCCAGAACACGTGAACTGAACACTGTTGCCAAACAAGATTGCATGCACGATTTACAAAGCTATCTACGAACGAAAGTTTATTAGACTCTACTATTGTTTACTGATTGGCTGGTGAATGTGATGCTGATTAGCAACCAATCGGAAAACATTACGCGATGTACAGGAGAATCAATTTGAACATTATTTATTGTCTTTCTTTTGTTGGCTCTCAGAACTAAACATCGAGCTGTTCCGTGGGTATATTGAAGAGTACAAGGCAAGATGAATCACTCGTCGCATTTACGAATGAAGTAGAAAATTTCAATTCTGGTTGGATTCTGTCGTCAATCACTGTGCAGGCGTTTTCGTACTAGAAATATTAATATAATATAAATTATAATTTGATGAAATGTCACATTTTTCAAAAGACTGATAATAATGTTCGAATTAATTCACGTGCATATCACGAACTGTTTTCTGATTAGTTCTAAATTAAGATATTTCATTCACCAGCCAATCGGAAAACACGAGTAGACTATAACAAACACAGCTTTGTAAACTGTGCATGCGAGAATCTTGCTTGGCAACGGTGTTCAGTTCACGTGTTCTGAATCACTACAATGGTCGCGAAATTATTTTTAAAGCAATGTTCAATTGCGAATGTTGTCGAGTTGAATATTTATTGCCAAAGTTTTCTTCTGAGCAGGTCACCTGAAGTTAGGCGGGCGGCGCTACCCAAAACTTTGTTAAATTTTGCAAAGAACATAATACTGTTTTTTTTCAGATCTGCAACCACTGTTATTCTTTGTAAAATAGCATTATACACTCGTTATTGACGAGTATGCAAGAGGTTAGATATATATATATATATATATATATATATATATATATATATATATATATATATATATATATATATATATATATATATATATATATATATATATATATATATATATATATATATATATATATGAAAGAGAGTAATATCGAGGGGACTGTTGAAAACAAAATGGAAGGAATTTAATGGACATAGCCCTCAGAGGGAAGTGTTAACCGTAGACACGTGTTTCGGGCTCTCGACCCTCATCAGTACGGTGGAGAAGTACGAGGATGAACAACACTTGGTAGAAAACGACAAATCAACGGAGTCAACGAACAGAAGCCAGCCGCTCATTTGTGATTTCGGTCAGCAGACCCTGAATTCCAGGGCAACAACCAACGTCACCACGGAGGCAGCTATAGCTACCTGCGTGACATCCTAGTCCAGGAATATAAATATGAAAGAGAGTAATATCGAGGGGACTGTTGAAAACAAGATGGAAGGAATTTAATGGACATATTACTCTCGTTCATATTTATATTCCTGACTCGGATGTCACGCAGTACTAAGCTGCCTCCGTTGACGTTGGTTGTTACCCTGAGTTCAGGGTCTGCGACCGAAATCAAAATGAGCGAGCTGCTTTCGTTGACTCCGTTGATTTGTCGTTTTCTACCTCCTAGTGTTGTTCATCCTTGCACTTCCCCACCGTACTGATGAGGGCCGAGAGCCCAAAACACGTGTCTACAGTTGACACTTCCCTCTGAGGGCTATGTCCATTAAATTCCTTCCATATATATATATGAAAATATATATATATATATATATATATATATATATATATATATATATATATATATATATATATATATATATATATAAAGTGTGTCTCACTTCTCATGGAAACACCCCCGTATCTTCCGTTATTATTGGAGTAGAATTCTGAAATTCTCACGATCGTTAGATATACCGAAGATGAGTCCAAATTTGTCCTGGGGTTATCTGAGTCGAATACTTTGCGCTTCAGCAGCGATGTATATACCAATTTTTGTGAAAAATTATATTAGGGGGTGAGATAGGCTCAAAATTATTACGGATTCGTGATCGGGACATCAACTTCAGTGAAATTCCATATTTTCGCTGAAAAATGTTCAGTTCTGAAAAATCAGAATTTGTCTCATTTCTCATGGAAATACCTCCGTATCTTCCGAAATTGAGTCTATATCTCTTCTGGAGTTAACCTGAGTGACATACAAGATAGGCTCAAAATTCTTACGGAATTGTGATCAGGACATCAACTTCAGTAACAATCCGTATTTTCGCTAAAAAATGTTCAGGTCTGAAAAATTCGAATTTGTCTTATTTCTCATGGAAAAACACCCCCTATCTTCCGTAATACTGGAGTAGAAATCTGAAATTTCCACGATCGGTAGATATACCGAGGATAAAACTAAATTTTTTCTGGGTCAACCTGAGTGACCTTCACTGCGCGCCAGGGGCGATGGATATACAGATTTTTGCGAAAAATTATATAAGATGGCAAGATAGGCTCAAAATTATCACGGATTCGTGATCAGGACATCAACTACAGTAATAATCCCTATTTTCGCTGAAAAATTTTCAGTTCTTAGTAATCCGAATTTGTCTCACTTCTCATGGAAACACCCCCGTATCTTCCGTAATTTTTGGAGTGGAATTCTGAAATGTTCACGATTGTTAGATATACCGAGGATGAGTCAAAATCTCTTCTGGGGTCAACCTGCGCGCCAGTGGCGATAAATATACCGATTTTTCTGAAAAATAATATTAGGGACAAGATAAGCTCAAAATTCTTACGGATTCGTGATCAGATCATCATCTTTAGTCACAATCCATATTTTCGCTGAACAATTTTCAGTCCTGAAAAATCCGAATCTGTCTCACTTCTCCTGAAAACGCCCCTGCATCTTCCGTAATTATTGGAGTGGAATTTTGACGATCTCTAGATATACTGAAATAAGTCTCAACCTCTTCTGGGGTTAGACTGAGTGACCTACACCGCTCGCCAGGGGCAATGGATAGAGCAACTTTTCCGATTTTCGTTTACTAAAGTTGATGCTCTGACCACGAATCCGTGGGTATTTTGAGCCTATCCTGCCCCCTAATATTATTTTTTGCAAAAATCGGCGCGCAGTGTATATTTAGACTCATTTCCGGTATATCTAACTATCGTGAAAATTTCTTAAGTTGATTTCATGACCACGAATCCGTGAGAATTTCGAGCCTATCTTGCACCCTAATATTTTTTTCCGCAAAAATCTGTATATCCATCGCCCCTGGCGCGCAGTGTATGTCATTCAGGTCACGCCCTGAAGAGATTTAGACTCATCCTCTGTATATCTAACAATCGTGAAAATTTCAGAATTCTACTCCAATAATTACGGAAGATACAGGGGTGTTTCCATGAGAAGTGAGACAAATTCGGATTTTTCCGAACTGAAAATTTCTCAGAAAAAATATGGAATGTTACTAAAGTTGATTTCCTGATCACGAATCAGTAATATTTTTTTTCGCAAAAATCTGTATATTCATCGCCCCTGGCCCGCAGTGTATGTCATTCAGGTCAACCCCAGAAGAGATTTAGACTCATCCTTGGTATATCTAACGATCGTGAAAATTTCAGAACTCGGATTTTTCAGAACTGAAAAATTTTTCAGCGAAAATATGAATTGTTACTACAGTTGATGTCCTGATCACGAATCCGTAAGAATTTTGAGCCAATCTTAATATTATTTTTCGCAAAAATCGGTAAATCCATCGCTCCTGGCGCGCAGTGTATGTCACTCTGGTCAACTCCAGAAGAGATTTAGACTTATATTCAAACAAACAAACAAACAAACAAACAAACAAACAAACAAAAAGAGTTTATTCATCATTGTCAATAATTATAACATATTCTACTATTTACAACATTAAAACTAAAATATTTGTAGATCTTCCTATTTATTATAGGGTATGTAGACATCCAGCTTGCCGTTCCATGGTGGGTGGGAGAAGGGGATGCCCTGCCTGGTGTAAGGCATAGGTTTTGGTAAATCCTAGGATAGGGTTTTATGAAATGTGGGATTTTCTTCCGTCTCCTACTTGCGTTTATACGGGAATTATGTGAGGGTTTGTGTTTTACGGTCGTGTCATATCTATTGTACGCTTGGTTTTTTCAAAATAATTAGTTGCTATGCCGGAAAAGGTTTCATACAAAAAACCGGCTTTAAATCATGTGGCTGCTCGCAGGTGTTGTTCTTCAGGGTAAAATTTTCAATTTTGGCCCTGAAGGGGTTCTATTCGAGTTTTATTTGAATTTTTTCCCCAAAGAGTAGGTAGAAAAAATAAAAAAAAATTCAAGCTGGTGGCCGTGGTCGAACCCCGGCCACTTGACCCGGTCAGACCCGTCACAAGACGGTGTCGAACGCAGAGCCAACTGCGCTACGGCAACAGCCCAAAGAGAGATATATATATCTCACTTATGAGCTTGATTTACTATTTTCTTATCAAATTATTATTCTAGGCGCTCGAAATAGCTGATTTCAAAGGTTAATGAGCTTTGACCCAGTCCTATTGATATGTATTTAACTATTACGATTAACAATATGTTTTCGTATATTTTTAGGAAATTTTTGTCTAGGATAATTTTTACTCTAATTTCAGGATGGAGTTTAGCATACTGATTGTTTTAAATAAAGGATTTTTGATTCGATTTGATTTAAAAGTAGACTTTTTATATATGCTAAAGCCTTTCTTGTTGGAAAATATCTGTGTTACTGTGTATTAATCCGTTTTTACGGCGTTCGTCTTGTATTCTTATCCGTAATGTGTTTTGTGAGCTCGCTTTTTTGGATATGATATTCAAAAAATTTGTTAGAAATCTTCCGAATATATTCCGTAAGAGTTTCTATTCCAGCAAGCTCGTGCAAATCATCCAATCGAATGTATCGATCACTATTTGTGATGATACGAAGTACTTTGTTCTGCAGCCTCTCCAATCTCGTGAACTGATATTTTGGGAGACTGCAGAACACCGGGCAAGCGTATGTCACTGCTGGTCTTATGACTTGTTTATATAGTAGTATTTTATTTTCTAACGAAAGTTTTGATTTCCGAACTATGAGGGAGTAGGTTCGTTCGATTGCAGCCGACCCTCTCTGAAGTGCAAGCGTTATGTGTTTGTGCAGTGTCAAACGCTTGTCCAGCTCTACTCCCAGATATTTCGCAGAGCCCTTCTCGTCGACTTTGTTATTTTTCACCCTTAATTTCTCGAAAATCTTCACGTTTGTGAATTTTTTCGAAAAATTAATTACCTCGGTTTTATTCGGATTAACCTTGATCTTGTTATTTTCCATATATGGCTCGACCATCCGATCCAAATAAATTTGGAGCTGTTTGGCAGCCACTGCGCTCGCGAACGAATGTGCATATAACGCGGTATCATCCGCGTACATGGCTACATTCGCGCGGGCGAAGGTCGGGAAATCATGCGTATACAGAGAATACAAAATCGGCGACAAAAAGGACCCTTGCGGGATACCTGCTCCGATTGGATACTCTGCCGAACTTGCATTATTTACCCTCGTTATGAATGATCTGTTAGTTAAATAAGAATTAAGAATTTTGATCAATTATAAAGGCATGCCTGCCTCTAACATTTTAACAATTAGCCCTTGTACCCAGACGGTATCAAATGCTTTTTGCGTGTCCAACAGGATCATAACTGTGTTTTGCTTTCGGTGGAAAGCTTCTCCCACCCCGTGGACAACTCGGGCCACTTGGGAGGTTGTTGAATGTCCACCCCTAAACCCGAATTGCTCAGGCGGGATGAGTTTAAGCTTTTCCTTCATACTTGCAACACGCTTCAGAAGAATTTTATCTATCACCTTGGCAACAACGCTCAGGAGTGATATTGGTCTGTAGCTTTCAAGTAGAGCTTTACTTCTTCCCATTTTATGAATTGGGATTACGACTGCTTTTTTTAAGGCAGTCTGGGTAACTTTGGTACTTAATGACTGCATTAATTATGTAAACTAATTGCACCAGTGACTTTCTTGGCAGATTCTTGAGAAGTATGGCGTCCAGATTATCAAAGCCAGGGGCTTTGTTTTTGGGCAAACTTTTTATAATATCTGTAACTTCGTCATAATTTGTAATTATTTTGATGAAAGTATCTCTGTTTATTGTAGCTAATGGTGTGTTTACGATTTCTAGCGCTCTGGCTGAGATTCTTTCATGATTTGCATTACTGTCTGGCACGGTTTCATGCACATTACTGAAATGGTCCCCGAACAATTTTGCTTTATCCATAGGATCAGCCACCAAACATCCGGGGGCAGTCTCCACTGCCGGTATGGGTACGAATTTTCTGCTTATTCTTTTCGTAAACTTCCATAAAGACTGATCCCGGACGTCGAGGTTCGCCAGTTTATGATTCCATTTTTGCTCATTGTATGCCTTAATTAGGTTTTTAATATCATGCCCTAATCGCAGGAAATTTTCATTGAAAACTCCACGTCTTGCTGGCATGCCTTCAGCGTGCATTTTCTTCCGCTCATTGTTTCTGATCTTAATGAGATCATTTATGTAATCTGGAATCATATCCCTGTCGCCCCTCAAGGTAATCTTCCTAGTGGTTATGCTCCTTGCTTTCTTTATGTTATTAATTAATTGTAGCACTTCGGACTCTATTTTATTTGACTTGCTCTATTTTTTGTTTATATTTATTTTTGAGTGAGAAAATCACTGGTAAATGGTCAGACGTTAGTTCATTCACTGTAACAAGGTCAGAAATGTCTGTAATATTTTTTTGAACCACTAGGTCAATTACCGTTGGTGACTGACCGTTTGCAGGGTAGTGTGTCGGGGTGGGACTTCTTTCAACCATAACATTGTTGATCGGGGAATATTTCAATAATGTTGTGCCATTTACACTAGTTTGCGTTGGACCGCCATTCCACTCGCGATGTCTGGCATTAAAGTCACCTGCGAGCAGTACGTTATTACCAACTTAAGCAGGCTGTCTAAATCTCTAGGCGAAAACCTGTTGTCAGGCCTATTATATATGCTGAAGATGCAAGTCCCGTCAGTCAGCTTTATACCAATATGCTCAATAGAGCTATTGCATTGGGAAATCTCAGTAAAAGGGATTGTATCTCTAATGATGATGGCAACCCCTCCCGCTGCTCTAACCCCTCCTGGCCTGTCTACCCTGATGGTAGTAAAACCTCTGAATTTTAAATTATGCTCCTGTCGGAGTTTAGTCTCAGATAGAAGCATCAAATCTATAGAATGTGTATGAATGAAGTTGATGAGAAGTGGATACTTCCCATCAACTCCATTGATATTTAACATACATGCCTTTATAAGATCAAAAACTAATATTTAGGAAAAGGAAAGCCGCGGCTTCCTGCCGGCGGTGTTCCGGGGTATTCCTAAGTTGAGCAATTAGTTTATCATAACCTCGGATCATTCTTGGGATATCAATGAGCTGCCCAATGGTATCGACTCGCTCAAAGAGTTCGCCTATACTGTTATTATTATAGTTAGAGTTATTCTCGCGGGAGAGTGACTCAGCTTGATTATGGGAATGTGGGGTAAAGGAAGGGGGAGGGAGACCCACCGTTCGAGTAGTTGCGTCGTGTTGGCCTTGAAAAGACTCCTGTCTCCCATAATTGCTATGCTCCCGAGCAGGCTCTTGTCCCTGTCCCCTCGGAAGCTCACGTTCAGGGCCTTTCTTCTGTTGCCAAGCAATCTTTTCAGGCTGTGGCGCATCAATGTATTCAGTAGGATGTTGTCTAGGTGCAGCTTTATCTCGTTTTGCATCCAGAGCCGCCACCTTTCGTATATAAACTTCACAGTTAGCGGAGTTTGCAGAATGAGCTTGTCCGCAATTGCAGCATTTGGCGTCTGTATCCTGTGATTTCTTGCATATGCTGGTGTGATGATCTTCAGCACATTTCAAACAGCGCGCGAGAAGAGTGCAGTTAGAGGCCGCATGTCCCCAGCGCTGGCATTGATGGCATTGTGTTATTCTTCTGCTGTTGTTCTTTTTTTCCCAGTGTACAATGACATGTCCTACTGCTCGGACATTCTTCCTTAGGAAATCAAGGGTAACTCTGTCACTCGTGATGACCATATATTTAATTCTGATTGTTTTATTCAACTTAATGATTTTCTGGATTTCTATTTTATAAGCTTATATTCGGTATATCTAACTATCGTGAAAATTTCAGAATTCTACTCCAATTATTACAGAAGATACGGGTGTGTTTCCATGAGAAGTGAGACACACTGTATATATATATATATATATATATATATATATATATATACATATATATATATATAGTGAGAGGGTAGTCGTTGCTGACTAGTTAGGTGTAAAGCTTAAATATTGGGGGGTGCAGCAAAAGAAAAAGTGTACTCTTTAAAAAAAGTTTGTCCACGCTTTTGGAATGTTTTATTTCCATCTTGAGGGATACTACAATAAGTGTGTCCTTCGGACCTTAAGGTAATAATAAACTTACAGCTTTGTTGAGATTAGTTTCTATGCTGTTTATGAATGTTCTTCATGTAACGTGAGGTGAAATATAAGTTCTGAATTTGAAGTTGGAAACACATTTTGAATTGTAACTACTTATAAAATATTAAAATTTTTTGCAAACGTTACTAATTGAAATATAAAGAACAGGAACATGTGTGTCTTGAAAAAGTACAATACAATAATAAAGTGTGGAAAAATTGTTGTTCAACTTGTCATATGATTTGACAGCAAGTGGTACCAACTGAGGGTAGTACCAACTGATATAAAATGGTTTGGAATGATTGCTCAGAGAATTATAGTAACTTTTATTGTTAGTACCAACTGAAGGTTGGGCCAACTTGGTGATATATTAATAACTAGTATTGAGATCAGATTGATTTGAAGAAAATTCTGTATTTTCCGTTGCTGGTAAGAAAGAATAAATTTCACAATAAATTGACATCAGTTTTTTTGTTCATATGATTTTTTTCCTGTGTTATGAAAGCCATTTCTAGAAAAGTTCTCTTAGCAGTGTGAGGTTCTTCAGTCAGTATTTTTACATCATCATAGTTCATATGTCATATGATGGTCAAATTTTTTAACAAGATCTGCCAGAGCACATCTTTCTGGATGGTGCCTGCAATCACTCTTTGTGGGATGTTAATCTCTGTTTTAATAATCTTGCAGTTCGACCAAAATAAACCTTTTTGCAATTTTTGCAAGGTATACTATATATAACATGCCTACTGCCTAGAATTGGAACTTTGTCTTTCACTTTGGAATATATAGACTTAATTGTAAGAACTGTTTTGTTAGCTATTTGGATATTCTCTATGGCTTTGAAAAGGTATGGTAGGGAGGTAAAAATACTGGGGATGGTATTGATAGTAGTCATTGTGTTATTATTCGATATATTAAGATTTATATGACTATGTTGTGTTCTATAATAGGTGATGTGTAGAACAATATACATTTTATCAAACTTGGAGGGTTAGAATTGCCTAAAAAGATATTTAAAAGGATTTTAAGATTTTTTTGTGGAAATTTACATCTGAGATTCTCAGAATCCTGTTTTTTATTTGCCTAACCAGATTTACTTTAACCGAATGTTTGTGGTAGGACAGATAGTTCAAATATCTTCAAGGACTGCAATCTTTCCGATACCAATCTATCAGCATTTTGTTCTCATTGGAACGTACGAATCTGGTGTACAGAAATAGTATGGATTGTTCGACGTTTTCGGTTTCTATAGTAAACTGGATGTGTGGGTCATAATTGTTGAAGGTAAAGAGAATCGTATATGTACTATCCTTTGGCAATGACAACATGATGTCATCGACATATTTTTTGATGAAAAAAGGTTTAAATGATGAAATTCGATATAATAAGATTTATATGACTATGTTGTGTTCTATAATAGGTAATGTGTTGAATAATATACATTTTATCAAACTTGGAGGGTAAAAATTGCCCAAAAAGATATTTAAGAGGATTTTAAGATTTTTTTTGTGGAAACTTACATCAGAGATTCTCAGAACCCTGTTTTTTATTCGCTTTACCAGATTTACTTTAACCGAATGTTTGTGGTAGGACAGATAGTTCGAATATCTTCAAGAACTTCAATCTTTCCGATACCAATCTATCAGTATTTTGTTCTCATTGGAACGTACGAATCTGGTGTCCAGAAATAGTATGGATTGTTCGACGTTTTCGGTTTCTATAGTAAACTGGATGTGTGGGTCATAATTGTTGAAGGTAAAGAGAATCTCATTTGTACTATCCTTTGGCAATGACAACATGATGTCATCGACATATTTTTTGATGAAAAAAGGTTTAAATGATGTAACTGGTAGTACTGTGTCCAACACACACATAATTGTTGAAGGTAAAGATAATCTCATCTGTACTATCATTTGGCAATGATAACATGATTTCATCGACATATTTTTCGATGAAAAAAGGTATATATGATGAAACTGGTAGTACTGTGTCCAACAGGTCATCCATTACGTATGCCGCAAGGGTAGGTGAAATTGAAGTTCCCATTGGGTTACCAAAAGTTTGTCCGTAGATTGTATCATTGAAAGAAAAATATGTATTCACAAAAAGAAAAGTTAGCAGTTTCATAAACGTTCCTTCGTTAATATCACAATGATTACTAAGGCCTCTTTCACACGGTCAGAATATTCAGCCGTCCGTATGATCGCCCGGCCGGGCGGCACCCTGGAGCTCTCTTCACACGGGTGTCTGCGAAAATCCAGACCTCTTGGTGCTAGGTACTTCAGTTTGCCGCTGATTATGATGAACAGTAGACGCAAAAAGATTTTGTTCGCTTTATTAAAACATCGGCGAAAAAACAACGTAATAGGCTCGGCGAAAAAACAACGTAATAGGCAAATTTGGGTTCACCCTTTGCTAGAAAGCAGTTACCTGGAAGGAGCCTTCTTTGTGCTTTTTCAACAACTGAAAGAAGACGAAACTAAGTTTTTTAATTATTTCCGTATGAGCGTTTCTTCTTTTGATGAGTTGCTGCAATGTGTGCAGACACAGCTACAAAGACAAGATACAAATATGAGGAACTGCATCCAACCTGAACAAATGTTGGCTGTTACATTAAGGTAAGTTTCTCCAAAATAAATGAATAACAAAATATACATTTATTATTATAATACATCAGGGGATGACAAATTGTTATAATTACTCGTAGATTGTGGGTCATTAGAATCAGGAGACAGGTAAGGTGGAGATATGATGTTAGTAGATTTGTTACTCGATGGAATCGTTTGATGATGTTGACTGGAGACCCTGGATAGCAGTGGAGTGTATGAAAGGTCAGAAGAGGGATATTGCTGAAAGTTCCGCAATGGATAGTTGCAGGGGTACTGTTGTGTGTGTGTTGTTGAGAGTATGGAGGAGGATAAATCTGCAGCTGTTGAGGTTGGGTTGTTGGAATAGAGACAGTGTTCTGAATGTTTTTAATCACCTGCAGAACTCCCATCTGAAAATCTACAATCTGGTTGTCAGTGAACTTTTGAACAGGAGGAAGAATGCCCTTAAAAAATTGCATATGACGGTCCTCTTGGTCTCCTGCCTCGTTCGATTTAAGCATCCTTAGTTCAATTCCGTCGGGGGTTCGCTTCCTCTTCCTCGTTGACTGTTGCATAGATGTAGTCTTCACGGTAGGGATTTTTGTAGATGGAGTTTGCGAAGTCTGCTTAGTTGCATCTGGAGTCGCCGTCCCTTGATCTGACTGGAGTTCTTCAGTCTGCTGCTGACTTTCTCCCTCATCTGTGTGCTTATAGGCCATGCTGGAATCAGTTGACCGGTGATATAGGCCTAAATTTAGTTGTTCGTGGTACAAATACTTTCGCAGTTTTGACGCAGCAGCTCCTGATTTTTTCGAGTTTTTGTCTCGGTTCTTCCATCTGAGCCACTGGTCTCTGATATTATTCCACCTTTTAACAACCAGTTGACCTGTAATAAAAAAAATATTCAACAATACTAGACTAGAATTTTTGATTTTCAATTTATTGTTTACTTTTTTTGACTTTCAGGTACCTGGCTAGTGGATGTAGCTTCACAGATCTGTATTATAGCTATCGATTGGGAATTTCTACTATCACAAAATTTGTTCGAGAAGTCTGTGACATTCTTTGGTCGTCCTCAGTTGAAGAATTTATTCCCAAACTTACGAAAGAAAGTTGCGAGTCAGTTGCTGCTGGATTCGAAAAACGAGCAAATGTTTTCCACTGCATTGGTGCTGTGGACGGAAACACATTAGAATTGTAAAACCCGAGTTTAGTGGTTCCTTATACTATAATTATAAGTCCTATTTCTCAGTTGTGTTGATGGCAGTTGCTGACTCGAACTATCGCTTCATTTATGTTGATGTGGGTGCATATGGGAGTGAGTGTGATTCAAGTATTTTCAAAGAAAGTACTTTGTGGAAGAGTATACAAGAAAAATCCTTGGAATTGCCATCTGCAAAGCCTTTACCTGGTTCTGAAGCTCCAAACATACCTTATTTTCTCATAGGAGACGAAGCTTTTGGATTAAATACTAATTTACTACGGCCTTTTGGAGAAGAAAATAATTTTCAATTATCGCCTCAGCCGAACCAGAAGATATGTTGAGTGTTCCTTTGGTATACTGACAAACAAATGGATAATTTTTCATCGACCTTTGAATGTTAATACAGATTTTGCCGTTAGTATTGTGAAAGCTTGTGTAGTGCTTCACAATTTCGTGAGGGAAAGAGATGGCTATAACTCTGAGGATACCATGACAGTTGTGGGTATGAATGATTTGCCAGCACAACCAAATATGCAAGGTGGAAGGGCAGGTAATGATATCAGAAATGTTCTAAGTGACTATTTTCTAACTGAAGTAGGCAAAGTACCATGGCAGTTGTCGAAAATTTAGGAGTCTTGTTTTATTAATAATACTATTACCCAACCATAACATATCTTCAGTTCAATGTTCATAAGAAATAAGAGGCAACTGATAAAATAACTTTAAACCTACCAAATTCCTTTCTTTCCCTGTCACTTAAATTTTCAAAAATTTCTTTCAACTGGGACAAATACTTCTTTATGCTTTAGTTTTTTCATTGCGATTTTCGTAATCCTCGGTAGCTTTGTCCCATATTTCTGGTTTATCCTGAACTAAACTAATCAGGATTTCAGAATCTATTTCTTCTACCTCTTTCGACATGATCAAATGCTCGTAGCTAAACTGCAGAGTACACACACAGTCTTCACTCGACGGCCTGCAAACAAGTATAGACCAATCTGACGATTAAACAGCCGGATCATAAAAACGCATTCATGGCACACTGTGGTCCGCTGGGGCATAGTCCGGGCGATTGCCCGTCCGAGCTCCGTGAGTTCTAGCGGGTACATCCGGGCGTTCTGTATGCCTGGATGGCGATTCACCCGTGTCCGGAAAGTGTGAAAGAACCTATGCTAAACACTGTATTACTACTTGTCCAGTTGACGGGCGAAACTCGGACGGACAAACACCCTGACCGTGTGAAAGTGGGCTAATACTATCCCAATTTTTGTGTACTGCTCTCTGGTAAGTTTCAAGATAGACATTACTGAAAAATGATACCACAACCAGACTGGGTAGTACATAGTTATCTGGTAGGTAATGATAAGTTGTTGAATTGATTTGTTGCTTCGAAGGTGTCTTTAATATAGTACACTCTGTCAAAATTGTATGCTTTCGTGGGAATATCAGTTAACAAAGAAGCGATTGGTTCTGTAGGAGAACCAATACTATCGGTCTAACTGATAGGGTTGATTTATGTACTTTTGGAACAGAGTTAAATTTTGGAGAAATTCCATTATAGTTGGTGAGCCTTTTTTTGGTTACATCGTTGATTTGGTTCGTGCTATGGAGAAACTCAATAAGTTTATTACTTTTATTTTGAATGGATACAGTGAGATCTTTTCTCAATTCTATATATGAGGTGTTATTTAACAGGATGTCATTTGATAAATCAAAATATTGTTGTTTCTCTATGACTAACGTGACATAGCCTTCGTCTGACTGGGTGAGAATCAGATTGGGGTTATCTTTCAAAAAGTTTTTTGATTTTTTTAAAAGTTCATGGTGTGGTTGATGTGGTGTGATTAGACTTTTGTACCTGATTTGTAATGATGTATGTAGCTCGAGCTATAGTGATATTTCTTTGGCTAGAGTTTGTAATAAAGGAAGTGATATGGTCTACAACTGATAAAATATTTTTTATGGAAATGTATTTGCATATATGTGGTCCAATACTGAATTTTGGATCTAAGGATAAACATTTTGAAACTTCTTCTGGAATTGGTGTGTTAGGATTTGATTTCATGCTGATTTGTGTTTGGCGATTTCT
Organism: Gonioctena quinquepunctata; assembly: GCA_018342105.1. Lineage (NCBI taxonomy): Eukaryota > Metazoa > Arthropoda > Insecta > Coleoptera > Chrysomelidae > Gonioctena > Gonioctena quinquepunctata. The sequence goes on along the minus strand of JAFIRS010005888.1, from coordinate 29,568 downwards.
CAAGTTTTTGATTTTGTTGAGATTTTTTATTTTTACTCTGTGGAAAAGTTTGTTATATGTAATTTGTTGTTTGCTATAAAAAACTTGAAAAGTTGTCTCATTGGCGAGTGAAATTATTGACTTTTTTTTGTGATAATAGGGGATTTTAAAAATTTTTGATTACAGAGTGGTTGGTGCAAATCTCAATATTAATTAGTTTTACCCCTAACCTGTATTTATGTTCTTTAATATCAGTAAGTGCAGCTTGTCTCAGTAGTAAATCTTCCACAGGTCTGATGGACGATGTGATATGGAAGGGGAATATTTTCTGCACTGATTTTCTGCACTGGAGTAGAAAACACCTTCTATTATAATCTTTCGCCAGTTTCATTTTTGTTTTTGACCAGGACTTCAAATTCACCACTGCCGATTCACCGAACGTATTTCTGATGGTCTGGTAGATACCCATGTCTGTGGATTTTAGTGAGAGGGTAGTCGTTGCTGACTAGTTAGGTGTAAGGCTTGAATATTGGGGTGTGCAGCAAAAGAAAAAGTGTACTCTTTAAAGTTCCTCCAAGCTTTCGGAATGTTTTATTTCCATCTTCAGGGATACTACAATGAATAAATTTACAATAAGTGTGTCATTCGGACCTTAAGGTAATAATAAACTTACAGCTTTGTTGAAATTAGTTTCTATGTTGTTTGTGAATGTTCTTCATGTAACGTAAGGTGAAATATAAGTTCTGAATTTGAAGTTGGAAACACATTTTAAATTGTCAACTACTTATAACACATCAAAATTTATTGCAAACGTTACTAATTAAAATATAAAGTATAGGAACATGTGTGTCTTGAAAAAGTACAATAGGTTATAAAGTGTGGAAAAATTTTATGTTCAACTTGTCATATGCTTTGACAGCAAGTGGTACCAACTGAGGGTAGTACCAACTGATATGAAATGGTTTGCCGTGATTGGCCAGAGTATTATAGTAACCTTTATTGTTAGTACCAACTGAAGGTTGGGCCAACTTGGTGATATATTAATAACTAGTATTGAGATCAGATTGATTTGAAGAAAATTCTGTATTTTCCATTGCTAGTAAGAAGAAATAAATTTCACTTAGGTGATTGACATCAGTGTTTTTGTTCATATGATTTTTTCCTATGATATGAAAGCAATTTCTAGAAAAGTTCTATTAGCAGTGTGGGGTTCTTTAGTCAGTATTTTTACATCATCATAGTTCATATGATGGTCAAATTTGTTAACATGATCTGCCAGAGTACATCTTCCTGGATGGTGCCTGCAATCACTTTTGTGGGATATTAATCTCTGTTTTAATAATATTGCAGTTTGACCAATATAAACTTTGTTGCAATTTTGGCAAGGTATACTATATATAACATGCCTGCTGTCTAGAATTGGAACTTTGTCTTTCACTTTGGAATATATAGCCTTAATTGTAAGAACTGTTTTGATATTCTCTATGGCTTTGAAAAGTCTAGCAAGTTTGGGTATGGTAAGGAGGTAAAAATACTGGGGATAGTATTGATAGTAGTCATTGTGTTATTATTCGATATATTAAGATTTATATGACTATTTTGGTTGTTCTATAATAGGTGATGTGTTGGACAATATACTTTTTATCAAACTTGGAGGGTAAGAATTGTCTAAAAAGAGATTTAAGAGGATTTTAAGATTTTTTTTTGTGGAAACATACATCTGAGATTCTTAGAACCCTGTTTTTTATTTGCTTTACCAGATTTAACCGAATGTTTGTAGTAGGACAGATAGTTCAAATATCTTCCAGAACTGCAATTTTTCCGATACCAATCTATCAGTATTTTGGAACGTACGAATCTGGTGTCCAGAAATGGTAAGGATTGTTCGACGTTTTCGGTTTCTATAGTGTGGGTCATAATTGTTGAAGGTAAAGATAATCTCATCTGTACTATCCTTTGGCAATGACAACATGATGTCATCGACATATTTTTTGAGGAAAAAATGTTCAAATGATAAAACTGGTAGTACTGTGTCCAACAGGTCACCCATTACGTATGCCGCAAGGATAGGTGAAATTGAAGCTCCCATTGGGGTACCAAAAGTTTGTCTGTCATTGAAAGAAAAATATGTATTCTCAAAAAGAAAACTTAGCAGTTTCATAAACGTTTCTTCGTTAATATGTTAATATCGCAATGATCACTGATACTATCCCAATTTTTGTGTACTGCTCTCTGGCGAATTTCAAGATAGGCATTACTGAAAAGGGTTACCACATCCAGACTGAATGGATACAGTAGGATCTTTTCTCAATTCTATATATGAGGTGTTATTTAACAGGATGTCAATTGATAAATCAAAATATTGTTGTTTCTCCATGACTACACTTTTTCTTTTGCTGCACATCCCAATATATAAATATATATATATATTATATATATATATATATATATATATATATATATATATATATATATATATATATATATATATATATATATATATATATATATATATATATATATATATATATATATATATATATATATATATATATATATATGCCTTCATTTCAAAACTTCCCACCCCTATTACTTCTAAGAGCAGGGAGAATTTGCCGTAGGCAATAGACACGTCAATTTAGATATCGAGGGGGAAGTTTGAAACCAGTGCCAGTGGTATTTCAGGTTTAACCCCCTTACCCCTAGCTACCCCCACTTAATAATTTTAAATGGCATCCCCTATCTTGTTAATATGTTAATATCGCAATGATTACTGATACTATCCCAATTTTTGTGTACTGCTCTCTGGCGAATTTCAAGATAGGCATTACTGAAAAGGGTTACCACATCCAGACTGGCTAGTACATAGTTATCTGGTAATGATAAGTTGTTGAATTGATTTGTTGCTTCGAAGGAGTCTTCTATAGTACACATTGTCAAAATGGTATGCTTTCGTGAGAATATCAGTATCTGTAGGAGAACCAATCGATGATACTATCGGTCTAACTGATAGGGTTGATTTATGTACTTTTGGAAGAGAGTAACATTTTGGAGAAATTCCACTAAAGTTGGTGAGTTTTTTTGGTTACATCGTTGATTTGGTTCGTGTTATAAAGGAACTCAATAAGTTTATCACTTTTATTTTGAATGGATACAGTAGGATCTTTTCTCAATTCTATATATGAGGTGTTATTTAACAGGATGTCAATTGATAAATCAAAATATTGTTGTTTCTCCATGACTACACTTTTTCTTTTGCTGCACATCCCAATATTCAAGCCTTACATATATATATATATATATATATAAATATATATATATTGCTATGGTATGATAAATTGAAAATAGGTTATTATTTATTTTTGCCCCACGTTGGGCGCCATTTGTTACAATATGAGAAATTGTATAATAATGAATTTTAATAAATTATTTGGTTTCAAATATTCTTGTTGCCCCTGTTTTTGGGTGACAATTGTTATGTTTTGATAATTGTAAATATATAAGTTGTTTTGCTATATTGAGATTGCTAAAGATTTTTGATATTCTTTGAGAGCCAATTTTGATATGATGTAAATAGATATTTCTGCCCCTGTAATAATAATTGTCAGCGAACGTCACTGTTCTCTTGTCATGCTACCATCAATTATTACTTTTCTCCGCCACAGCTAAACTCAGTTGGCACGCCCCTGTCTCAGATTGTCGGTTCAAGCAATAGATATACTGTCATATGTGACTAACTTCAGTTCATTGAGTGATCTTTGTTATGTTAGTTGACCATTGTGAGAAAATAAACAAACCAAATATCAAAAACAATTATCTCCTTTATTCAGGAAGAACTTAAATTTACCTGGCCTACGAAAATCAACTTATGCTAGAGTGAATCAAACAATTATTCACAGATATTCATAAAATTGCATAGCATGGATAGATACAGAACCTCACTTTTTCTGTGAGCGTAATTTTCTGTTATTGTTCATAAAAGTGACATAGAGTTCATCGAATGTGATAAATGTTGTTTGTGAAATAGTTCAGGACCGGGAAAGCACTATTAAAAGTTTTTACCTTGTTGGAACTGTTGGTGTTCACAACTATACCATCAATACCGGAAATCTCCTCTCTCCAGCCTCCGTTAGCACTGCCAAAACCATGTATCAGGAATGTATCGATGCGGGACTCAGCTTTTGGAATCGTGGATATACGATATCATCAAGGTAATCTTGTTCTGTTAAACTACTGATGGAATTATTTTTATGCGTCCTTCCACTTCGGAAAATAGTTTCGATCTCTCCAAGCTTTGTTTTCTGTTGCTTAGATACCTCCTTTTCTCCTTGTTTTTAAATTTGAATTTTCAAATTTCGCGCACTAATTTGTCACTTTTCACTGTTTATGTTTGTGTTGCATAATTTATATTTACAATTACTTTCCCATTCTTATCATTAATTACATATGTGAAAAATAATTGCCTCTGATACCATCTCATTGCTATTTCCTCACAATTTCAATTTTAAATCTGACCATCTATTCCCTGATTGGCTATCTTTCATAAAGACGTTTGCTGTTCTCTCATTGGCTAACTTTTAGTTTGCTACAATTTCATGTACAGAGTGTTTCAAGTTTATAAATGTGTTGCTTACTTTTTATTCATGATAATTTTGCAAATCTTGACTTTTAGTTGTCTTTTGAGCAATTATTAGTTATGATAATTTTGATAGTGTATATAATTGACTGTTTTATAGTACTTTGACATGTTATCTATCCATATCATAGCTAGGCTCATAAAATACATTAAATTTTAAAAGTTATTTACAAGCAAACTCTTGAAATTGATAATTATTTATTTTTTATTCTTTTTGTGGCTTTTTAGCCTTTTAATATTTTCAACTGGCATAACATAACAATATATATGTGTATATATATATATATATATATATATATATATATATATATATATATATTATATATATATATATATATATATATATATATATATATATATATATATAATATATATATATATATATATATATATATATATATATATATATATATATATGCCTTCATTTCAAAACTTCCCACCCCTATTACTTCTTTTAGCGGGGAGAATTTGCCGTAGGCAATAGACACGTCAATTTAGATATCGAGGGGGAAGTTTGAAACCAGTGCCAGTGGTCTTTTAGGTTTAACCCCCTTACCCCCACTTAATAATTTTAAATGGCATCCCCTATCTTCTTAATATGTTAATATCGCAATGATTACTGATACTATCCCAATTTTTGTGTACTGCTCTCTGGCGAATTTAAAGATAGGCATTACTGAAAAGGGTTACCACATCCAGACTGGCTAGTACATAGTTATCTGGTAATGATAAGTTGTTGAATTGATTTGTTGCTTCGAAGGAGTCTTCTATAGTACACATTGTCAAAATGGTATGCTTCCGTGAGAATATCAGTATCTGTAGGATACTATCGGTCTGACTGATGTGCACCATTGGTAGCTAAGCAAAAGTACAATCTATTCTCGAATTCCTGTCGGACGTTTGTAAATGTTTTAGTTATTAATTTGTCTGCATGTGGCAGTAATCCTGTGTCTTGGATCCTGAATGTCCTGCGGGGGAGTTTTGAATACCATTGTCTTCAAATAACCCCAGAGAAAGGAATCCAATGGCGTCAAATCCGGAGATCTCGCCGGCCATTCCAGAGCGCCTCTTCTGCCAGTCCATTTGTCAGGATACCGTTGATCAAGCCACTGTCGGACATGCAATGCCTAGTGTGGTGGTGCGCCGTCCTGTTGAAAATGTAAATTTTGTTCATCCAAGAGCGGGTTGTCTCCTTCATCAACTTGGCTCTCCAAGGACTGTGTTATGATTGGATCGATTACATTTTCCAATAAGTTTAGATACAATTGACCCGTTAAATTTTCTTCAATAAGAATAGGGCCAATTATTTCGTTTTCCAGAATTCCAGCCCAGACGTTTATTTTTTGAGGATATTGCGTATGATCCTCTCGAAACAAGTGTGGATTTTCATTATCCCAGTATCTACAGTTATGCTTATTTACAAAGCCATTAAGAAAAATAGTTGATTCATCACTGAAGCAAATATTTTTTATTAAATTCAGGTCATTTTGAATTCTTGCAGTCATTAGTTCACAAAATTCAATTCTCCTATCATAGTCATTGTTCAATCTTTTTCACCCATTAATTCATTTATGTTTTGTATTGTTATTATCTTTAATTGGAGAGAAACATATTTCATTTTTATAGTATTGTATTTCATTATTGCCTTTCAAATCTACTGCGTATATCATGTTGAAAATCGCACAAATCCAATCGCTCCCTCTGGTGAGCAACCGAAGGAAAACCAGTTGAACGAAAGACTCCGCACGAATAGTGAGTGATTTCAAATTCGCTGTTTTTAACGCTTTCGCTATTTCCAATCCGCAAAGGCAACGCTTGCTGCTAATTCCGCTACACGCTTACGCAACCTATATACAGTCCACATTGAAGAAGAGTTGGAAGTCGCCTAGAAGAGGGATCAAGGTGAGTGCATTTTCAACTGACGATTTTCTTCTCTTAATTGAACCATAACTTACGCGACATTTTGGTCCTTCGAGCCGGATCGCTCCGCAGCTATAAGGTGAAATACGTTTCTTTCTAAGACGATATATTGCATTATACATTATCACAAATCTTGAATATTTCCAAACTCATATTCATTTCTATTTAACCATATTGTAAAAAAGGGTTTGGACGACGAATAAATTCAAGGCCATTCAATACAGTACACCTGGGTTTCTTTTTTTGCTAGCTCTATTTGAGGACAATAAACTTTGCCATTTCTTGTTGGATATTCCACGTTCCAATATTATTGTTCATTGAAAACAGCTGATTGCAGTGCAGGCCTCCCAATATTCACCACAAAATGTCAAACGCAAATAAAGTCAAGCAGGCTAAAGCTCTCAGAAAAATGTACGAAAATCAAGTAGCCGAAATGAAGGAATTTGCTGAAAAGGCAGAAACTGATCAATCTCTACGTGCTCAGTTCAAGAACTTATGTTAGAAGCTCGATATATGCCGCGATGAATTCAAATCTCAGCATCAATTACTCATTACGCTGATGGCCCTCGCGGATGAGGACATCGCTGCAGATGAGGCAGTTAGAAAAGTATTCGATCTTAATTGCTCCTATGTCGAAACCGTCTATCAAGATCTATTTGAAACAAAACCCGTAATTACTCACATTGCCTTCAATACAGGAGCAACCGCCACTAACGTAAAACTTCCGAAGATTGAGATCCCAAGGTTCACAGGTGATATAAAATCATTCAAACCTTTCTTAGATATGTTTGAAAGTCTATTCATAATAACGCTGCACTCTCAAATATAGAAAAATTTAATTATTTAGTTTCTTCTCTCCGCGGCCCACCCCTAGCATTAGTTCAGACAACGCCTATGTCTAGCTCCAATTATGATGTTGCATTTAAGTCACTTTTAGATCGTTACAATAACAAACGTCTCATAGCTTTCGCCCATTTACAGGAAATCGATAATGCCGTTAGTATAAAGAATTCGAGAAATACTCAGAATATTAGACTTCTATTGGACACGTTTACAGAGAATCTTGCCGCTCTCGAAAATATGGGTCTTCCAGTTAAAGAATGGGATTTTTTAGTATATTATCTTTTCGCAAAAAATTTGGATCAAGAAACTATCACGCGCTTTGAATTTGAGAATCCCATAGCAGATGATAAATTACCCTCTTTCAAGAATTTGCTCACGTTTGTTCAACAAAGATGCAATGCTCTTGACGCCATCGATTTCTCATTAAACAAAAGTGTGATGCAACAACAATCAAGTTCTAGAAGTGCTCAAAGCCCTAACCCTTCATATTTCAGAGCAAAGCATACAACATCATATTTCGCAAACTCATCTAAAAATTGTACAAATACAAGTATAATTTGTTCCTATTGTAAACGAGATCATCCAATTTACAAATGCTCCGAATATTATAGTAAATCGCCCCAAGAAAAATACAATTTTGTCAGACAAAATAAATTATGTATAAATTGTTTAAGTTCTCAACACACATTGAATAGTTGCAGGTCAAAATCAACTTGTTGTGTCTGTAATGGTAGGCACCACTCGAGCATCCACATAAATAAAACTATAAACGTTCATAACAATTCAGTCTTAACAAATTCGCTAACAGTTCCTGAACCTACACCAAGTACATCCAACATTCCAGACGTTTCTATATTTTCTGGAATGGTCTCATCCCACGTAAATAATTTACTTTCAACCGCAAGCGTAGAAATTTCAGATATCTTTAATAATTATCAAACAATTCGCGCCATATTAGACAGTGGTTCACAATCAAGTTATATTTCTGAAAAATGTGTTAAACGACTGAAATTGCCGCGTTTCAGCTATTCACTTTCAATACGCGGTGTAGGGACCATGAGCGAGGTGACATCCAGGGGCGGAGTTAACTGTAAAATAAAACCTGCAGGGAAAATGTCTCCCGTTCTTACAATTGACGCAATTATTTTACCAAACATATGCACCAATATGCCCTCTTCTTCAATAAATTATTCTCAATGGCGTCATATAGAACATATCAAACTCGCTGATGATTTATTTTATGAGCCTGCGCCAATTGACATGCTGTTAGGGGCAGATGTTTTTCCGCATATTATACAAGAGGGACGTATCACCGGACATGTTAATGAGCCGGTAGCCATTAATACGATTTTCGGCTACATTCTCATGGGCAAATGCAACCCTGATAAAAAACAAACTGCTGCAAATACATGCACATGTTTTGTCATTTCAAACAATGACTCTTTCGCAATAGATAACTTAATCAAACGTTTTTGGGAAATTGAAGAAGTACCGTCCATAAAGGCTCTCTCACCTGAAGATACGTTATGTGAAGGTATATTCGTTAAAACTCATCAAAGGGATAAATTCGGGCGTCATATAATCAATTTACCATTTAAAAATTCCGAACCTTTATTTAATTTTCAAGATATTCGCTCGATTGCCTTACGCCGCCTTTATTCACTCGAACGCCGCCTACTCAAACAACCGAGTGTGTATAAAAAATACTGCGAATTTTTAAACGAATACATACAAAATGATTTCATGGAGGAGGTGGATGATGTGAATAACGATACCTTTATTGCAATGAAAAATATATTTTACTTACCTCATCATTGTGTCTTGAAAAATAGTACTACTACGCAACTTAGGGTGGTATTCGATGGATCTACAAAATCACAGGGTATGTCATTAAATGAAAGCCTCTCAGTGGGGGAGAAATTACATTCAAGAAACGTAGATGGTCAGCATGCTAACCATGAACGCTAAGCACGTATGATGATACATACGCGTGTACTACGTCATCGACGTAGAGTCGCTCAGTGAGATAGTACTCACAATTCGCGACGGCGAAGGGTGGCGCGGCGAAGAATTCTTCGTGGACGAAACGTAAGAATGCGTCGGCGGGCGTGGGTACGGGCCCGGGTGCAAGGATCTGGCATTGGTTATCTGCCTCGTTCTTACAACAGAACATGAGTGGTTGACCTATGAGGTCAGACATCTTGGGGAAGGGACATTGTCGATACCGTGTGGTAGTCATGTCCATAAATTGACGATAGTTGGCCACGATCTGTGGGTCAAGTTGTCGCCATGGCTCTGGGGGCGCGGGTGTGGGGGAGGGGCGAAGCTCATAGCGTATGCCGTTCCATTGTGCGTAGTAAGTTCCTAGGGCGTAAAGGAGCTCACCAATTGGCTGGGGGACGGGGAGGGTTCTCGCTATGCGGATGGGGTTTTCAGGACGTATGCCTGTCGCACCTTCCACTAGATCCTGGAGGCGTTTGAGTATCAGGGTTCTAATCATTTGGAGAAAAGGGGCCTGCTCGATTGGGGCGTCGAGTACTCCGCCTAGGGATCTGACCATAGTCTGGTAGACGCGGGTGATGACACGTGTCAATCCTCCTGGATTAACGTCAAGCCTCACAATACGTCTTCTAGACATGAGTCTTCCGAACTGGAGTTTCAGCTCGGGGTCGCTCAGAATTGGCACTAGTGCTACGGGTGGTTGCGCTACTGGTGCTTGGACTGGCGGGGGGGCCTGCATTGCACTTTGTGCCTGGGGGGCGGGTGCAGATGGTTGCGGTGGTAGGGCCGCGGGTTGGGCGACTGGTGTTTGCGACATCTTTAGTAATATGTCTCAACACTTCTCGTCGAATCCAACAAGGCCGTTGGCTATGCTGACTGCAGAAGGAGTAAGGTATTAGCTTAAAGCTTTTCCTTGATCTTTCAGCACTATTAGCCTTTATAAAGGCTCGTGTGTAATTCTTGTAGAGCTCAAACGTAGTAAATATATGCTTTGAGTGGGCTACAATACAGCACAGGTTATCCTTGTAATAGTTGAAGTTGCTTGCAACGTGATCGTCTACGTAATATATAGAGTCAATAATTGTCACAGTCAAATCGACCATCGAGAATTGGTTAAAAGGGTACACACTCAATCGATGGATGGATGTCATGGAGGAGGTGGATGATGTGAATAACGATACCTTTATTGCAATGAAAAATATATTTTACTTACCTCATCATTGTGTCTTGAAAAATAGTACTACTACGCAACTTAGGGTGGTATTCGATGGATCTACAAAATCACAGGGTATGTCATTAAATGAAAGCCTCTCAGTGGGGGAGAAATTACAAAAGGATATTTTTGACATATTATTGAAATTTAGAACTCACTCAGTTGTTTTTACTGCAGATATAAAAAAGATGTTTCTACAAATTCTGGTTACTCCAAATCATCAGAACTATCAAAGGATATTATGGAGGTTTTCACCAACTGATCAAGTTAGGGATTATCGCATGAAACGTTTAGTTTTTGGTCTATCATCTTCTCCATTTATTGCTAATCGAGTAATTTTACAATTAGCCGAAGATGAACGTGATAATTTTCCGCTAGCCGCAAATATTTTAAACGAGGATATTTATATAGATGACGTTTGCTCGGGATCTTCTAGTGTAGCTGAAGCTAAATTGATTCGTGACGAATTAATAAATATTTTGAAAAAAGGAAATTTTGAATTGCGGAAATGGACTTCTAATCAACAATCCCTATTAGATGACTTACCGATAAACTATAGGTATGATCAATCAACAGTTTCTTGCGATGAGGAAGATAAATGTATTAAAATTTTAGGATTGCAGTGGCAACCTTCTTCGGATGCCTACCTTTATGCAATCGACTCAGCTGTTCATGGTTACACAAAAAGACAGATTTTGAGCGATATCGCAAAAATCTTTGATCCAATAGGATTTCTCGCACCTTTAACATGTTTCGCAAAATTACTCATGCAACGCTTATGGACTTTGGGACTTAACTGGGACGACCTACCTCCAAATGAACTTTGTAACAAATGGTTCAAATTTAAGTCATCATTTGCACTTTTATCAACGTTAAAGATTCCGCGTCGAATACTTGTTGATAATTTTCAGTCATGTCAAATTCACGCCTTTTGCGACGCCTCTGAAAGGGCTTATGCTTCTGTAATCTATTTCAGGGTGGAACGCAATAATTTGATTAATATTTTTTTTGTATGCGCAAAATCAAAGGTTGCCCTTTTGAAAAGTATATCGGTTCCCAGGTTAGAATTGTGTTCCGCTGTATTACTTTCGAATTTACTTTACACTGTGCTTCAGATTTTCGAAAATAAATTGATTTTTTCTGATATATATGCTTATACTGATAGTATGATTACATTACATTGGATCAAATCATCTCCGCATAAATGGAAAACTTTTATAAGTAATCGCGTTACTCACATTCAGAATAAAATTTCACCAACATCTTGGTATCATATATCATCGGGTAATAACCCCGCCGATGCGGCTTCCCGCGGATTGTTACCGGATGAAATTTTGGACAACGAGATGTGGTTTTCTGGGCCAAAATGGCTACAACTTCCAAGACAACAATGGCCTCTTACTACTTTTGACCCGCTACTTAACTTATCATTTAAGGAACATACAGAAGAGAAAACAATTTCTCTTATTACTTTGAACACGCCAAATTTTATAGAATTAATTATTCTCTGCGCTTTCTAAAATAAAACTGATTTTTGGATATATTTTACGTTACTTACATAATTCACGCAATCCCAAAAATAAAAGAACTGGTATGATATCTTTACAAGAATTGAATCAGGCATTACTGGTGATTGTGAAATACATTCAACACCTACATTTTGAAAACGAAATTCAAAAATTGAAAACAAAAAAACCAACATCAAAATTCCTTCGTAAACTCAACGCCTTTCTTGATGATAATGACATTCTCAGAGTTGGAGGTGCTTGGAAAATTCGAGTTTATCTTTTTGAAAAACATCCTGCAATTTTACCCAAAAGTAGTCGCTTGACACAGTTGTTAATTCATGATTTTCATATAACTTATCTACACCCTGGCGCACAAACTCTTCAATTTTTAATTTCGCAACAATTTTGGATTTTATCCGCAAAGAGTTCAATTAAAAAAGTACTTTCAAATTGTAAACAATGCTGGCGTTTATCACCGAAACCCTACCAACCTTATATGGGAGATCTTCCTAGTTTTAGAGTTTCACAAGTCAAAGCGTTTTCGATTGTTGGTCTGGACTATGCCGGCCCATTTTCAACTTCATCAGGGAAGTTTCGCGGTGCAAAAATATGCAAAGCATATATTTGTCTATTTGTCTGTATGGCTACAAAATGCATACACTTGGAGCTTGTCTCAGATATGACAAGTGAAGCCTTTATTGCGGCTTTACGGAGGTTCGTTGCACGTAGAGGACGTTGCGATACTATTATATCGGACTGTGGAACTAATTTTGTAGGTGCAAGTAGGGAAATTTCAAAATTAATGGAACAAGCCGCCGAACGCGAAACCATTAAATTCAAATTTAATCCGCCTGGAGCACCGCATTTTTCAGGAATGGCAGAAGCAGGGGTGAAATCCGTGAAAACACATATTTATCGTGTGATCGGGGAGCAAATAATGACGCTTGAAGAATTCTATACTCTTCTGACTCAGATTGAAGCACTATTGAATTCTCGTCCATTATGCCCATTGAGTAACGATCCTAACGATTTGTCAGTTTTGACACCAGGACATTTTTTAACTCTGGAACCACTGAGCACGCTGCCTGACCCAGATTTAACGCATTTTTAAAAACAAATAGACTTAATCGTTGGCAAAATTTGCAAAATATCCTACAATCATTTTGGAAAAAATGGTACAATGAATATTTACATACACTTCAACAAAGAAGTAAGTGGTTGGATGCTTCACATTCAGTTAACATTGGAACTGTAGTCCTTATAAAAAATGAAATGGTTTCTAGGGCGAGTTGAGAAGTTATACTTCGGAAGGGATGGTGTAGCTAGAATTGCCGATGTTCGAACAAAAAATGGCATAGTGAAGAGAGCTTTGGTAAAGTTATGTCCTATACCAAATGCCGAGTTTTCAAGTGATATTTAAATTATTTCATAATTTAGTGGGGGAGAATGTTCAATCTTTTTCACCCATTAATTCATTTATGTTTTGTATTGTTATTATCTTTGATTGGAGAGAAACATATTTCATTTTTATAGTATTGTATTTCATTATTGCCTTTCAAATCTACCGCGTATATCATGTTGAAAATCGCACAAATCCAATCGCTCCCTCTGGTGAGCAACCGAAGGAAAACCAGTTGAACGAAAGACTCCGCACGAATAGTGAGTGATTTCAAATTCGCTGTTTTTAACGCTTTCGCTATTTCCAATCCGCAAAGGCAACGCTTGCTGCTAATTCCGCTACACGCTTACGCAACCTATATACAGTCCACATTGAAGAAGAGTTGGAAGTCGCCTAGAAGAGGGATCAATTTCAACTGACGATTTTCTTCTCTTAATTGAACCATAACTTACGCGACAGTCATCCTCACTGAGTTGCTCAAGAATACTCATTTCGTAAGGAAAGAACTTTTTAGTTTTAAAACTTTGTGTATAGAACCAACTGAAATATTTACTAACTTAGTCTGATACTTGTTTTCACCATTTAATTTCAACTGAAGCCAAGCAGAAACTGTATGCCCTTATCTCACTTTCAGCTAGAGCAAAAAACTCTGTGTGAAAAAGAAACATACACATACCGTAATTGAGTCAGTGGTAGCGGTTCCAGAAATTCATTAATTTATTTTGCATTTTGTTATCATTTTTTTTTGCCCTATTTTACGAGAACGGATCAACCAATTTCAGTTTTCTAAACGGGGTTGAGTGAGGATTTTTAAGATCTTTAAAATGATGTGTTACAAGTGTGGGTGTGCCATTTAAAATTATTAAGTGGGGGTAGCTAGGGGTAGGGGGATTCAACCTAAAATACAACTGGCACTGGTTTTAAACTTCCCCCTCCATATCTCAATTTACGTGTTTTCTCCCTACAGGAAATTTTCCCTGCTGAAAGAAATAATAGGGGTGGGAAGTTTTGAAATGAAGGCACTGTATATATATATTTATATATAGAGAGAAAGAGAAAATTGTTACGAATCCAAGAAAGCCACCATCCGCCTACAGCTGTTTCATGGTTTGGTTTCCCAATCATCAGGACGGCTTGTGGTCTTTCTCAAATTCATTTCAAATATCTCATAGCGCTAATACCTACCGGCAAGTACGAAAATGTGAAATGCACAAAATTATAGAGGTGACACCTATAATCTGTGTGGTGTGGCCTATTAATGTGCAAGAAATTTCGTGTCATTAAAATTCCACGTCATCAGGTCTAAGCTTCACCACTCAGATTAAAGGTGTCACCTCTATAATTTTTTGCATATATTTATATATATATATATATATATATATATATATATATATATATATATATATATATATATATATATATCTATATATGATATGAACATTGGGGAATAACGGGGATCTTCAGTCAGCACAAGTGATGAAATATGAAAAACTCTTCAACCCTAGATCGGTCGCGCTTCTTCTTTTCATATTATCGGTCGCGCTACGGTCATTTCCTTCCGCAGTATTTTTTTTTTGTTAATTTTGTTTGTAGTCGAAGGTATTGATGGTTACTACTCATAGCAAAAAAGGTGAAACAAAAACTAGTAGATAATTACTAATAATAACAAAATACGAACATTTTCGCTTTATCGGTCGCACTCCGTTCATAAAGACCGCATTATGTCTAACGAAAGTCTGCAGATTTCGTCATACGCATTACAAGATGTATTTTTAACATTTTATTATATATATTTTTTTTCCTTCAATTTCTTGACCATATATGTGTTTATATTCTCTATTTTCTCGGAATAAGGTCAGTCTATATATTTTCATTTCATTCGACGTTTCGACATCATTCATGTCATCTTCAGGTAAACTTCAAAATATTGAAAAACATGTAAAGTTAAAAACATAATACGTTACATAACATCAAATACGATTGAAATTGAAAGAGACATTCAAAACTTACAATATAATTCAATGAAAGTTTTGAATGTCTGTTTTAATTTTAATCGTATTTGATGTTATGTAACGTATTATGTTTTTAACTTTACATGTTTCACATTATTTTAAAGTTTACCTGAAGATGACATAAACAATGTCGAAACGTCGAATGGAATAAAAAATATATAGGCTGACTGAGGCCCTTATTCCGAGAAAATAAAGAATTTTTTATATATATATATATATATATATATATATATATATATATATATATATATATATATATATATATATATATATATATATATATATATATATTGTTATGTTATAAAAAACCAGTTATAAATTTTAAAAGGAAAAAAACACAAAAAGAATAATTACTTAATAGTTATTAGTTTCAAGAGATTGTCTTTACATAATTTTGAAGTTCTATTTACTTTATATGCCTATGTATAATATGAATAGATATGAATATGAGATATGAATAGATAAAAATGTCCAAATACACAATCAATTTCATACACTGTCATAATGATTATAACCCATAATTGTTCATAAGATAACAAAAAGTCTAGATTTACAAAATTTTCATGAATAAAATGTGATCAACAAAATTATAAATTTGAAACATACAGTATATGAAATTGTAGCTAACTAAAAGTAGCCAATGGTAGAACAGCAAACTTCGTGATTACAATAGCCAATCAGGGAACAGATGGTCACATGTAGAATTTGAAATTGTGAGGGAATAACAACGGGGGAGTGTCAGAGGCAATTATTATTGAAATTGTACATAGTAAATAAGAATGGAAAAATAGTTTTATGTATAAGTTATAAAAAATAAACCCAAACAGTGAAATGTGACAATTTAGTGCGCGAATTCAAAAATTCAAATGGAAAAAGAGGAAGGAAAATTGGTATCCTAGGGAGCAACAAACAAAGCCACAGGGAGATCGGAAATAAATTTGAGAGAGAATGCCACGCTACATTTTGGGCGAAATGAAAATGGAATAATTCCAACATTATAAGAAAAAAACCAATATTACCTTAATTATACAACATATCCAAGTATCCAAAGCTGATTTCTGCATCTGTATGGTTCCTGATTTATGGTATTGGAGTTCCTGATAGCGCTTGGAGTGAGAAGGGATCCAGTTTCGGGGTATATCTTGAACACCGACAGTTCCAGACAGGTATAAAACTTTCATAGTGCACATCCGGTCCTGAACAATTTCACAAATAACGTATCTCACATCTGAAGAACTTTATTTCACTTTATTTTGAACCATAAAGAAAAACTTCACTCTCAAGGAAAAAGTGAGGTTATGTCTATCTATCCATGATTTGTTTTTCATGATTATACGTGAATATTTGTAGATTCACATTAGAATAAGTTATTTCTCGTAGGCCAGGTAAAATTAAGTCTTCCTGAATAAAGGAAATAATTGCTTTTTGATACTCTGTCGTTTGTTTTCTACAATGATCAACAATCATACCTATGACCATTGAATAAATTGAAATTAGACATCAAGTGGCTAGTGGCTCTATTGCCTGAACCGGCTATCTGAGATAAGAGGCGTACCAACTGTGCTTAGCAGTGGTGAGAAAAGTGATAACAATTGGCAGCAGCGTGACGAGAGAACAGTGACGTTCGCTAGCAACTATTATTACATCATACAAAATATATATACGGGGCGAAAATATCTATCTATATCATATCAATTTGGCTCACAAAAAAGAATAGCAAAAAATATTAGCTATCTTATTAAATAAAAAACAATTTATATCTGAAAATATATATTACATAAAATATATATATATATATATATATATATATATATATATATATATATATATATATATATATATATGTCTCTGGACTTTCTCTTTTTCTCTCGGGAATGTATAGATGGGGTCAAAATATCACCAGTACTTCATATAACTTTTGTTCCTAAAAGCCTTCGTTACCAAGTTACGGGCCCTTAAAGTTACGAAATGAAAAATGTTTTTCTTTGATAACTTTCGAAGTGAATATTCAAAATCATCTAAATTTTGGTGATTGACTGAACAAATGAATTCCTTCGATGAGCTTTCATGCAGGAGTCAGTTGTTCTGCTACAAAGTCAGGAACAGACTACCCCCGATGGTCCACACCCCAAAACTTTGAAATGACAGATAATTTTTCAATAGTTTTCAACAGAATAAGGTTACGTAGACAACTTCTGAATAAAATACTCGTGTAGAAAGTCGATCGGAGCAACGATTCTCAATAAAAATGCAGTTTCACTCGACTACATCAAACTCGATCGTCCACCATTATTTGAAATGAAAAATTTTCACAGTAGAAATACTAATGCTAACGTTAAGTCAACAACATTTATAACAGGGATAATACAAAATATGCTAAAATAAAGTCGTAAACAAAAAGTACAGTACCTAGTTGAAAGTTTCATTCACAATGTAGATATTTTTTCGAATGAAATATCAAGTTATGTAGATTCGTGGTGTTTTTGAACTAACTAACAAGCTACTCCACTATGAAATATCGAATTCAGTCCATATTTTGTATGTACGCGTGGAATGAGCACGTTTCGTGTTGTGTTATCTGAATCTCATGAAACTCAACATTTGGATGTTGCAAATTCGTATTCACAGCTCAAATGTTGAGGAGTTTCACTGATGAATATAATTTCATGGGAGAAAATCTTTAACCCGAAGATAAATTTAGCTGAAGAAACTCACATCGGAAGACATAACTAATAGAAAGCAAACGATTAAACTACAAAAACGGCTGCACATGAATAGGTGCAAAATATCCCGTGAATAAATTTATGTTCCATTTCTTCCACAGATGTTGACAAAAACACCTTGTAGAAAGAAATAAAATTAGTGTGGATAAAAAATGACAACTGGAATGCAATTTTGTTTTGTAGCGGATTTTGCATTTCTGTTTGCTCTTGAGGCTTGCGATTGATTATTTTCACCATGAATTTTGTAAGTTGAACGTGTTTGCATGATGAAAATTCGTTATGAACATTTCTATTTTCATTACAAATTAATCTTTTCGAATAATGGTAGACATCTCAGGTTGGATGTCGTCGAACAAAAATGCATTTTCATCAAAAAATGTTGCTTCGATCGATTTTCCACACGAGTACTTTTATTCAGGAAATTGTCCAAGTAACCTTGATTTGTTAAAACATATTGACAAATCCCAGTCATTCCAAAGTTTTGGGGTGTGGACCATCGGAGGTAGTCCGTTCCTGACTTTGCAGCAAAACAACTGACTCCTGCATGAAAGCTCATCGAAGAAATTCATTTGATTAGTCAATCACCAGAATTCAGATGATTTTGAATATTCACTTTGGAAGTTATAAAAAAAAACATTTTTCATTTTGTAACTTTGAGGGCCCGTAACTTGGTAACGAAGGCTTTTAGGAACAAAAGTTATATGGAGTACTGGTGATATTTTGACCCCATCTATATATTCCCGAGAGGAAAAGAGGAAGTCCAGGGACACCCTGTATGTATATATATATATATATATATATATATATATATATATATATATATATATATATATATATATGAACAAGATGGAAGATATTCAATGGACATAGACCGCAAATAGAAGTGTTTCGGGCTTTCGGCCCTCATCAGTACGGTGAAGAAGTGCAAGGATGAAGAACACTCGGTAGTAAATGACAAATCAACGGAGTCAACAAACAGAAGCTAGCCGCACATTTGTTGTTCATCCTTGCACTTCTTCACCGTACTGATGAGGGCCGATTTCTCGAAACACGTGTCTACGGTTAACACTTTTTTTTCGAGGGCTATGTACATTAAATGTCTTCCATTTTGTTTTAAACAGTTCTTTCGATATTCCTTCCTTTCATATATATATATATATATATATATATATATATATATATATATATATATATATGCCTAGGATGAAAAAAAAACAACATGCTTTTGCATACAGAATTTAATCAAATCATGAATAACACGTACAGAAACGTATTTCATCACTATATGAATAATTCAAGTTATTTTTTGATTTTGCCTACAATTGAAAATATATAAAACATAATAAAACCAAAAACTTAAAATATCTAGGTTAGAACTCTGAAATGAAAATAAATTAACGATTTATTACTAGATGAGACATTTTGCATCCCAATATTCTACAATAGTCTCAACTGACAAAAGAATATTATTCAAATTAGAAATAAGGAATTGATGTACGTAACAATTATCCTGACTCCACATCAGCATTTTTACGAAAACAGTTGTAGCAAGTTTTCACTGTATGCTCTAAGCAAATCGGTTTGCGACAAGTGTGGCAAGAGCTTGACGTCTCTCTGTTCTCCTTGCTTGAACAAAACTGACATCTGCCTGGCGTATTTCTAACTGGACCTAGTAAGCTTTCTTCCCTGATTTCAGCTATTCTGCAAGCAGCTGCTCGCATGTCTTTTGCAACACGCCCCTCTTGAAGACTCTGCAGAATATAGTCTTTAGTTAAAGACGAATAGAGATCTTTGAGGAAATTTCGCCGTGTTATGTTGGCTTTTGTATATTCTTCATAAATTATTTTGCTGTTTATGCTAGCAATATTGAATAGAGGAAAAACATTGTTGGTGACCATTTTGCACTTTTTATGGATACACAGTAAGTTCCTTTCATTTGGTCAACAACGTCAACTCCACCTTTTGTAGCGTTGTAATATGTAATTATGTCGGGTTTTTGCTTGTCACCTGTACTGTGATTTATTTCGTTCGTGTGGTGAAGTGTTTAAAGCAATATTACAGTTTTACCATCTTTTGTACATAGGAGACAATTGTTTGGTCTTTAGTGAATCCAAATAGGCTAGTGTTTTTGTCTCTGCCTTTTGCAATGGTAAAAATTTGTGGAAGATCTGGTTTATTCTTTTGGGACTGTTCCTACGATAGTTATTTTGTTCTCAAGCAAATATTCGGCCAAAGAAAATGACGTTAACCAATTATCGGTTGTCAGATTCCCTCCTGAGTTGAGGATAGGTTCTACAAGACGTTTGACAACGTTGAACACACTATTATCCACTAGAAATCTTCCTTCAGGCTGTTTGCCTACGTACACTTCCATTTTGTAAGTGTAGTAAGTAGTGGAGCCTACCATGGAAAAAAATATTATTCCATATCTCGCGGGTTTGTTTTTTATATATTGGCGAAAGCTACATCGACCCCTGAATGACTCAAGCATTTCATCATTCGTTACATTTTCCCCGAGTATATAGTTTTCTTGACAACGAGCAACAGAATCATCGAATACTTTTCGAATCGGAGCTAATTTATCGCTCGCTCTCCTTTGGAGTCGAGTGTTGATGTCATCGAATCTTAGACAGCGCAACAAAAACTCAAAGCGCTTCAATGACATTGTTGCCCTGAACGCTTCTACCCCGGAACCATCTGTTGCCCACAAATCAGCGAGACGCAAATGTGACGATTTCAAACCTCCCGCCAAATATAACATATAAGAGCTTTAATTTCTGATAAGTCTGTCAATTTTGCGTCCATGTCTCTATTGTAATTTTCACGCACTTTTGAAATGTAAATGTTTGTACATTCGACAATTTCTTCGATAGCAGAGTTGGGAAAAAATAAGTTCCAGGCATCTATTGGATTGTTCGCATTTCTTGACAGATCAGTAACACCCCTAGTAAACCTAATTATGTCGCATGGTTTTCATTTCACTGAAGTGGTATATGGTATTTTCAGCCATCTTTTGCCACTTCAAGCTTGATAAAACTGTAATCTGTGAGCAAGTGGGACTTCCGATTCCTCAACTGAAACATCAGAATCATTATCTGAAACATCAGATTGCTCAGTGTCACTGAAATGGTCACTATCTTGAATAAAATCTTCATCGTCAGAACTATGCACTGATGAAACGCCTCCAACTTTTTCCTCTAATCGTATCTCATCCCAAATTTGTTGTAGCCGTCTTCGTCCTTCTTCATAAGTCATATTGAAATATTCTGTTGACAAATGGAAGGAAATTTGAGTGTAACTTGATGGGTAAAAAAAATGATTCAACTTACTTAGGAAGTCGCAATACGATTGAAAACACGAACACATTTGGTAACGTATTCGATTACCTAGTGAGTCGCAATACGGTCAAAAACACCAACTCGTTTGGCAACGTAATCGGTCACGATACGGTCCAACTTGACTGGCACCTACCCGTCGCAGATATGCAGTTAGACTAGTGCATTCCTACAAAGCAGCAGTGTGACCATTTATAAACTACAGATCCTGCCTTACTTTGGTTAAAAAACTGCCAAATCCTGCCAACGTCTGTAGTGAAAAATGCCTAAATATTGCCAACTTAACCAACTTCCTTCATTTACCGTTGTGATAAATCAAGGAAAGTAAAAGTACACATATATATATATATATATATATATATATATATATATATATATATATATATATATGAATGGAAAGAATATCGAGGGGATTGGTAAACAAAACGGAAGAAATTTAACGGACATAGCCCTCATATATATATATATATATATATATATATATATATATATATATGAAAAAGGAAATTGTGGCATAATAGACAGATTTTAAATTAAAGAAAAAAAGCATCCTCTAGCGAGACTCGAACTCGCAACCCTAAACTTGCCGGGCTTATGCTCTACCAATTGAGCTATGGAGGCTATAAGAATCGACACACACACTCGTGAACACTTTACTTCCTTCAATTTGAAGTGATGGTTGGAATGAAATCAAACGTACTTATCAGTGGCCGTCGAGACCCGGTACCTATTCACCCAAACATCATCGTCGAAGTGACGATTTCAGTGAAAGTTCTAGGAAGATGATCCCCAAATATATGTTGTGAAGTGGGAAATTGTTGTCCGTGAGAAATTATGAAAAAGGAAATTGTGGCATAATGGACAGATTTTAAATAAATAAAGAAAAAAAGCATCCTCTAGCGAGATATATATATATATATATATATATATATATATATATATATATATATATATATATATATATATATATATATATATATATATATATATATATAAATATATAATATATATTATATATAATAAATTATATTATATATATTAAAATATAATTTGCTTTTAAATTTATTGAAGTTATGACACGTACACTTGCTAAACACACAATAATGGAGAGATTATAACGCGTATGACTTGGTTAGCACAATAGTAAAGAGAGGTTATAATGCGTACTTGCTAAAAATACATAAGCATTTATTATTGTCTGTATAAAATCTCTACTTACCTAACTCCATCAGCAATATCTGGAACTTGTGCAGAAACACTGTCAGGATTCATTATTGTTATTATTTTTTATTATTTATTATGTACAAAAAACTTGTATACACTCAACAAAAATGATCGTCGCGACACCACACTGTTCAATGTGAAATAGAAAGACGAAACGAAAATAACTGGCTTGCTTTCTATGAGAGAGAGAGAGAGAGAGAGAGACAGACAGAGAAACACGCGCACGCCGCACGGCTTACAACCATAGCGAAAGTCTCGTTACAAATTTTCGTCTTAATTTATTCCGTCTAGCCCCCTTTCGCAACGCGCGATAAGGAACTACGTTCCAACTAGTTTTTCTAGAATCATAACATGAAAATAATGATCTATGACTCCAAAGAACAACACACACCCATTTTGAATAGAATTGACCATTATAAAAATTGTTTGGCATCTTAAATTTTGACAGCCTTAAAAACCCCTTTTTATAGAACCCGAACCATAATCACAAATTTCGTTCGCGTCTTGAATTTCGACAAAAAAACCATAATCTACGACCTCAAAGAACTGCACCCCAGATACCAAACCAAAATACATTTATTAGTCCAAATCTCATACATTTAAAACCTTATCTACTATATACATTCAAAAACAGTTCTTCTTGTCGTCCTCTTCGGGAAGGGTGGGGAAGAGGGTAGGAACTGCTGCAATTAATTGGGGATTTATAAGAGCACTCACTTGCCCACCCGAGGGGGCGAAGGGGTGCTCCTTGCTGATGTTAACAGTTAGCATTTTTACATACCAGTTTGGTTTTTATAGAAAGTTAGTATAACAGACACCTCCTGCATGCGCTTATGTGTCTCAAATCGATATTTGTTTGTTTTTCGATAATTGTAGTTTTAGTTTTCATTTTGCAGGCTCAATTTCATTGTATAGCTCAAGTTTTTCGAATATAACATCATGTTTTCGAAATTGGTCGGCTCTAACATTCGTTATGTCCGCCGTGGGCGGACTTTTAGGGGTGTGGTATCTGTAGAACTTGTCAGAGAGTTTCGTTATGAAATCTGCAAGTTTATCTACTTCCGCAAGTTCACGTAGATCATCCAACCGGATGTATCTATTAATATTAGTGACTATACGAAGTGCTTTATTCTGCGGCCTTTCGAGTCTCAATATTTGAGTTTTCGATGCGCTGCAGAAAACGGGGCAGGCGTATGTAATCGCAGGTCTAATTACCTGTTTGTAAATTCTTATTTTGTTGTTCAACGATAGGTTGGAGTTGCGTGCAATGAGGGGATACGTACGCTTCATTGCGGTTGCTCCCCTCTGCAACGCCAACCCTATGTGTTTATGCAAAGTCATATGTCTGTCCAGATCCACCCCCAGGTATCTTACTGAGGGCTTCTCCGTCACAATTATATTTTCAACCTTTAATTCCCGAGGATCTTGACGTTAGTTCGTTTCCTCATGAAATTAACGACTTCTGTTTTGTTCGAATTAAGCTTTATCTCGTTCTTCGCTATATAGGGTATGATCAACCGATCCAGATGAATCTGGAGCTGTTTTGCAGCCACTTCGCTATAGAACGAGTGGGCGTAGATCGCGGTGTCGTCCACGAACATAGCCGTACTCGTTCGAGCGAAGGACGGAAAATCATGTGGATACAGCGAATACAGGATTGGTGACAGAAAAGACCCCTGCGGGACCCCCGCTCCGACCGTATGCTCTGGCGAACTTGTGCCATTCACATTGACCCTAAAAGTCCGCCCCGTTAGATAGGACTCTGTGATTTTGATGAGGTATAAAGGCATGCGTGCCTCTACCATTTTTGCGATTAACCCTTCTACCCAGACTGTATCGAAGGCTTTCTGCATGTCCAACAGGACCATAACCGTGTTGTGATCTCTATGGAAAGCTTCTTTTACCCTGTGAACAACTCGGGCTACTTGAGATGTCGTTGAATGACCTCTCTTGAACCCGAATTGTTCAGGCAAGATAATTTTAAGCTCTTCCTCAAAATCTACAACACGTTTCAGTACGATTTTATCCACCACTTTGGCCACCACACTGAGAATCGAGATGGGCCTGTAGCGTTCTAGTTTATTTTTATTTTTTCCCGGCTCTATTAGGGGAATAACTTCTGCTTTCTTTAGGCAATCCGGGTAGTGTTGCCACTTTAGGATTGCATTAATAATATATAGCAACTGGACCAATGATTTCCTCGGCAGATTTTTCAGTAGAATGGCGTCCAATTTATCTATGCCCGGCGCTTCGTTTCTTGGTAGTTTCCTGATCACCCCCAGGAGGTCCTCGTAGTTCGTTAGTACTCGTTGGAGCTCTGAGGGTGGCAGAATTGATGCTGGTGTTTCTTTGATGTTTTCTGCTACATGGGTGAATCTAGCATGTTCCAATGTAGTATCGGGTTCCGTTACCTGTACACTACTGAAGTATTCCCCGAACAAATCAGCTTTTCCCTGTGGCTCTGCCACCGACCGTCCGGGGCCACTCACTATTGCCGGTATAGGCTCTCTGTGCTTATTTGTGCTGTTCTTGGGGGCATACGATGTCCTTCGTTTCCTCTATTTTGCTGCCTTGTCATCTCTTGTGGGTAGTCTCTATCTAGTGGGGGTAGCACCGTGTTTTCGGTGTACCCTCTTCTCGACTGCTGTTGCTGCCCTCTTTCTGGTTGGGGTAGCACCGATTCTGCGGTGTACCCTCTTCTGGACTGCCCTTCTGCTGGATGAGATATTGTTTCTGGTTGGGACAGCAGTGGGTATCCATCGTGCCCTCTTTCCGAAATTTCTTCCCGGGATCTCTGCTGCCTTGTGACCATCTGCTTGTTTCGGGTTCTCTCGCTGGTACATATCTTGGCCTTTGCTCCTCCTGTTTATTTTGGTCCTCTCTCTCGTCCATGTATCTTAAATTCCTCTTGTATTCTTCGCAAATCTGCGCGTTCGCCGGGTGGTCCCACTGGCAGTTGCAGCACGTGGCTGGGGTTTCTAATGTCTTGAGGTATTCTCTGGTGTGGTGACTCTCAGTGCACTTAACACACCTGGGATCTCTATGACATCCGCTGGTAGCGTGTCCCCACCTTTGTGGGGGCATCTGTGACATTGTGTTATCTTTTTGTCGTATCTCATGATTTCCCACGTGACGATCATATTCATAACAGTTCTCATTTTGTTGGTGAGGTATCTAATATTCGTGCTTGAATCTGTCGTCACTATGTACAACTTCCTATCTGTCTTTTTCATTCTAAAGACTTTTTTAACGTCAATCCCTTGGTCTATGAGGTCTTTTTTGATCTCCTCTTCATTTGGTGAATTTTCTAGACCTTTTAGTACAAACGAGTGAATTTTTTCGTCCTTCGTTGTAAAGGTGTGGAATTGTACTTGAAGGTCTTCAAATACTTATATTACTCTTCGATAGTCCCGTTCCGTGTACGTTTTGAAGGTAGTACTGTTATTGCCCAACTTGGCTGTGAATTTCTTTTCGAGTTCTCTATTCAGCTGGTCTCTCAGTCTCTTACCTAATGTAAGTACTCCTTTCCTTATTATTGGGGGCATGACTTTCTCTCTGACTTCTTGTTTTTCTGTCTTTTTTGTGTTTCGACTTTTTCCGTTGATTTGATTGGGTTTGCTACCCTTAAATTAACTTCTCTTTCCCCTACCTTTTTGGCCGTTTCCGTGTTTTGGGTAGCTTCAATATTTTCATTTATATTTTAATCCATTGCTTTTTGTTTGGCTTTCCTTTTCCTCTTGTTTTTTGCTTGTTTTTTTTGTATTTTTATCAGTTTCGTACCCTATTTCCATGTTCGTGTCGTTCTCCGCATTACTCAGTTCTTGAATGGGTAGTACTGCATATACATTAGTGTTTTTGTAACTTGATCCTGGCTGACTTGTTACAGTTTTATTCGGCGTTATTTTTCCCTCTAACTTAGGCTTCGGTTTTTCATTTGTTTTATTTTTTTCCTTCTGTGTTGGAGATTCTTTGTTTACATCTTCTATGCTGTCGGTGAGTTTCAGGAGTGTATCCTTGATGGTCTGGAACTTATTCTGGTGTTTCTTTGTTAGTTTCCTTTGGTAATGCTTCCTCTGTTTTGTGCTTTTCTTTCAGTTTTTCTTCATTCTTCTGCCCATTTTCTAGCCGCTCTTGTTATATCAAATTCCAAATCGTTGAATGCTTGATTCGCCCTATGGACTGCTGCTGCATTCTGGGAGTAATTACTATATTTCCCCTTATTTGTCGTTCTTTCGATTTCCTAGTCCGAGTCACTGTCTTGGCTCTTTCCTTCGTTTTTCTCATGTCTGTTCATTTTTTGTTTGTCGTTTGTGGCGAGTGAGCTCTTTTCATCATTATTTATTTTAGTTTTGGGCTCTGGTGATACTCCCTTAACTATCACTTTCGTTTGCTGCTTTCCTTTTTCTCTATTCTCAATATCCTTTTTCCTTATTTCCTTAAGTTTCTGTCCAGATACCAATTTCGAATAGAATTGGACCATTATTATAGAAACCGCCCGCCATCTTGAATGTTGACAAGAATATCATGATCTACATCAGACCATCCCAGACACCAATTTTGAATGGAATTATCATAAAAATCTTCCCCAACCTCAAAAACCCTTATACCATTTTTATAGAACGGACTGTTATCATAAAAATTGTCCACCATCTTGAATTTTGACAGAAAAATCATTATATCCTATATCCTCAAAAACTCCTACACCTCTATACCAATGTCTAATAGAATCGAACCATAATCACCAAACTCGTTTGCTAGCTTAAATTCCTGATTTTTGACGGAGTGACTCTTAATGAAAGTTCATGGAAAAGATCCACAAAATATAATATAATCATTCTATATCACTGTTCCGAGCCCTCTATCAAAGAATATTGATATTATTTAGTGAGAGGAGGAATATGTAGCAGGCAATTCATGATCGTTGCAGTCCGGTTCGATGGACCTCATTTTTCAACTCCATCACCATCTCGAACCATAGCAATGAACGTTTGCAGCATCTATGTCAGAAAACCGTTAACATTGATTTATTGCTAGGACTATAATGCATTAAACTGAAAAAAATAATGTAACAAAACTCTTGACAAATGAAAAACATTTTCATTCAGATGGAGGCTCAATGAAATCATGTTGGTTCCTGGAAGATATGAAAATAACTGTAACTTATTGAGCTTTCTCAAAACTCATCTCAAAGTAGTCAATATTGCCTATTGCCATAGCCAATTTCTATCATCTGCCCTTACTGTTTCTATCCTTCACATCTCTCTCCTCTATATTGGCCTCAGCAATGGAAATGTATTTTCAGTTGTGGGAATTCCTTGCATATTCTTCATAGGTTACGGCATCAGCTGTGGTGAATGTGTTAGAAGTGGATAAAATAATATAAACAACAGCACGGAAGACATTCACGCCTCGTTTCCTTATTTCTCTCAATGCAAAGTTATCCGGAAATAATACAGTTTGGCTGAGAAAAATATCTTCTGCACCTGAACCTTGGTGTATACTATTATACACCGTGGTTCTGAAATTATTGGCCCGCTACTTGAAACCCTCGTCTCACCTTGGGATTTGAATTTGGTGCTTAGGCCACATTGCTGCCTGGTGATATTGCATTTGCAATAAGTTTTGATACCTGTGTGAGGTGATAGGAACTCCATGAATATTCAAAGTGTTTACTATCATGTTACTTCTATAAAAATATCTTCAACATTAATATATTATATATTTTTTCAACCAAAGGTACCAAAAAAGGTGTTTAAATTACAAATTTATACAAGATACATTTTGAAAATAAGTATAAAATTCTAAAAACTAATCAATAGGCTTCAAATGGTTGGATTAAAATGAGCTAAATAAAATCACATAACATGTTGAGAATGAAAATCAAAAGACTTGGTGCCAAGTTATTGAAAAAAATAAAATAAATAAACTGGGCTTGATCCAAAAAACAACAGTAATAAACAGACAGTAAACAATGCAGATTTAAATAATGCATATGAATAATTATAATTTTATGTTGTTTTTCTTGACATACATATAGGTAATCATGTTGCAGGTAACTTTTTGGAAAATATTGTAACGAAGTTACTATTTTCCCGCTATATTTATCAGCCAAAAGCTCCCTGTAAGGAATTAAACCCCGCTTGAAAGTAATAATAGGTCTAGAAATACCATTCAGGTTCGTGATAAATCCGTGAATCACCCCTAACACGATAAATAGGCTAAACACCCTCCGTAACTCACGCCAATACCGCGAGCGTGGTTGTGGAGAACGAATGATTGAAACAAAGCAATCGTACGTCACCCGCCCCAATCTGGAGTAAACACTTGAATCGAACGCAAAACTCGAGGATAAAAGTTTCCACAAAGGATGGCATTCATTCACGTACGAGCCAACAGTCCGATCGCCACCCAGCATAGTTGAGTCTAGACAGAGACGCGCGCACCGAGCTGACGTCACAGCAGTCGCCACCGAGAACATGACACTGTCTCCGAGCAGCCGTTGACGTCACAAGGGAAGGGAGGCCGATATTCTAGACGTTGGATCAAATGCTCGAGAGAGCAGGCAGTCGTTCCGAAGCAGCGAAACCAGCCAACACGCCAAGGGAGAGTTCCGCCAGAAGGCGAGGTACAGTGGAGGCGCACGCACCGAGCTGACGTCACAGCAGTCGCCACCGAGAACATGACACTGTGTCCAGCAGCCGTTGACGTCACGAAGGAGGGGTGGACGATATTCTGGGTAATTATTCTGTGAAGGTATAATTTGTATCGCAAACGA
>JAFIRS010005887.1:0-47077 GCA_018342105.1 Gonioctena quinquepunctata | reverse complement strand
AGTCAGTAACATAGGAGTTCACACGGGACACCGGGTTTCTTCTCAATTGTTGATTTTCTGCAGCTGGCATAAGTGATGATTTGGAAGAACATGATTCCACATTCGGATTATGAACAATAACTTTGGTATACACATTTCTATTTGATACTGAGTTCGATTTCACTGAAGTTGTCTGTGATCTTCTCTCCTTATATTCTATAATTTCAGCTTCTCGCACTTGTCTTTCCATCTCGATTAATTTCAATTGTTTCAAATATTTGACTTTTTCCATTTCCATCATCCTATTTTCTATGTCTTGTTTTTGTTTTTCAGCCTCAATAGCGAGTCTCCTCCTTTGGATATCCGTACTAGTATTTGAAAGCCTCGATTTTGTAGTGCGAATGGAATGGGTTTTCGGGTGGGACGTCATGATGTTGTCTTCTTTTGGGAGTTCATTTACATCATTGTCCTTTGAAATCACATTCGCATTGCCAAACCCTATTGGCCACTCAAAATTGGGATCCAAGGAGTGAGTACCTGCGTTTTTACGATGATTTCTAGCTGAATTTGACTCTGTGTCCATTCTGTCGCAATTTCTATCTTCCATAGGACTTTTCTAAAGGCTCAAAGGACCAATGTAAAATATTTAGTTGCTTTTGGTCAAAAAACTTTAAATAAAGCAATTTATTGACAACGAGTTTTTATCTATTTTCTGTCAGACCGGACAACTCCTGTCCAAAAATTCTTGCCTAGCCAACTTAACAATATATACATAATAAAGTATTAATAGTCCATTCGAATATAGCAAACGACGACGTTACAGGGTCTTTTTTGATATGTATCATGTCAAGGAATGTTCTTACTCTTGGATTCCTTTCTTTGGTCAAAATTTCAACGTTGTTAGTGTCAAACTTATGTTGATTTTCTTTTTCGTGTTTGGATAAGGCTGTAATGTCGGTTTTTGAGTATTTGTGGGCTTGTACTCGTTTCTGCAAATATTGTTTTGTTTGACCTTTATAGGTACTTTGACAGTCTTTACACGGTATTCTATATACTGTATGAGTTTGTTTGGTTTCTGGTATTTCTGGTTTTAATTTTGAATAAATGGTTTTGTTCGTATTTTGCAGTCGGTGTGAGATAGTTATGTTGTGTTTTTCCATTGTTTTATTAATTTTATTCGATAGTTTGATGAAGATTTTTTTTTTTTTTTTTTTTGAATTTTGGGTGAGCAAGCTTTATAGCTCTGTCAGTTAAATTTTGAATAACATTTTTTTTGTAACTAAGGGGTGCGTTTGGCAAATAGTTTGTGTAACGATTTGATGCATTTGGTTTAATAAACCAGTTTGTGAAAAATTTTCCAGTATTGTCGTGTATTATTGTTGTGTCGAGAAAGTTTATTTGTTTTTCTATTTCTTTTTCTATTGTAAATTTCAATCTAGGATGATATTTATTACATTTTTCTAGAATTTCATCAACTTTGTCAGAAGGAACACAGGTTAAACAATCGTCTACATATCGTTTGAAGAATATTGGTTTGAAAGTTAGTGATTTGATGATCTTTTCTTCAACATACTCCATAACCAGATTTGCTACTGTTGCAGCAATTGGAGATCCCATTGCAATTCCGAATATTTGTGAGTAGTATTTATTTTCATATTGAAAGTATGTTGAGGTTAAACATAGTTCAATTCCTTTCAAAAATTCTTCTAAGGTTAGTGTTGTGTGACTTTGTATTTCATTCCATTTTTCTCTTATGATATCTATCGCTAATTTTGTATCTATATTTGTATATAAAGAAACTATATCCAGAGAGATTATTATATGATTTTGTGGAACTGTTATATTGCGGACAAATTCCACAAATTCCCATGAGTTTTTCACATAGTAATCATTTTTTCCAATAACATTTGAAAGAATTTCTGAGAGGAATTTTGATAAATTGTAAGTGGCAGATTGAATATTGCTGACAATAGGGCGAAGCGGAATTCCAGTTTTTTTTTAATCATTTTTTCCAATAATTTTTTTACGTGTTTTATAAGTGTTGACGAGAACCAATTATTTACTAATTTATTAACTTTCGCTTGAAGTTTTTCTGTGGGGTTGAATCTCTCTTTTTTATATGTGGTTTTGTCCATTAGCAAATTTTCTAGTTTTTCTTTGTATTCAGATTTTTGTATAATTACTGTTTTGTTAGTTTTATCAGCCCTGAGTATAAATAATTCGGTATGTTCCTTTAAAAAACTTTTAGTCTTTTTTAAAAATTTGTTGAAGATATGTTTTGAATTTTTTGTTTGTTTTTCAAAACTGGTTTTGAAGTTGGTAATGATGTTATTGATTTTGTGTCTGATTTCATTCTGATTTTCGCTCGTTTGATAGGTAATTCCAGATTATAAATTCGCAATTATCGATTCTGTAGGGATTTCTCTATTTTCGTAGTTGAAATTTTGACCAAGACTCAAGGTATATAAAATGTCTCCAGGAATATTTGTTCCACAAAATCATATAATAATCTCTCTGGATATAGTTTCTTTATATACAAATATAGATACAAAATTAGCGATAGATATCATAAGAGAAAAATGGCATGAAATACAAAGTCATACAACACTAACCTTAGAAGAATTTTTGAAAGGAATTGAACTATGTTTAACCTCAACATACTTTCAATATGAAAATAAATACTACTCACAAATATTCGGAATTGCAATGGGATCTCCAATTGCTGCAACAGTAGCAAATCTGGTTATGGAGTATGTTGAAGAAAAGATTATCAAATCACTAACTTTCAAACCAATATTCTTCAAACGATATGTAGACGATTGTTTAACCTGTGTTCCTTCTGACAAAGTTGATGAAATTCTAGAAAAATTTAATAAATATCATCCTAGATTGAAATTTACAATAGAAAAAGAAATAGAAAAACAAATAAACTTTCTGACACAACAATAATACACACAATACTGGAAAAATTTTCACAAACTGGTTTATTAAACCAAATGCATCAAATCGTTACACAAACTATTTGTCAAATGCACCCCTTAGTTACAAAAAAAAATGTTATTCAAAATTTAACTGACAGAGCTATAAAACTTGCTCATCCAAAATTCAGGAAAAATAATATAGAAATAATCAAGAATATATTGAAAGAAAATAATTACCCCAGCCACATGCGATCTACAATAAAAATAATAATGAAGTAAAAAAAACAACAACATACATACCTTTAAAAAAAATTAAAAAAAATGGAAAAACACAACATAACTATCTCACACCGACTGCAAAATACGAACAAAACCATTTATTCAAAATTAAAACCAGAAATACCAAAAACCAAACAAACTCAAAGATAAAATACCGTGTAAAGACTGTCAAAGTACCTATATAGGTCAAACAAAACAATATTTGCAGAAACGTGTACAAGCCCACAAATACTCAAAAACCGACATTACAGCCTTATCCAAACACGAAAAAGAAAATCAACATAAGTTTGACACTAACAACGTTGAAATTTTGACCAAAGAAAGGAATCCAAGAGTAAGAACATTCCTAGAAATGATATAAAAAACTTAAGCCAGATTTATAACAACCTTTTTTAACTTTGGTTCAGTAATAATAATGAAAACTGATCTTTACATGCTGCCAAAAAATACAGTCCGGCCCATATACTAGAACTCAATATAAACAATCTGGTGCACCTACTTATGAAGAGGGAAAAATGCATGAAAGATAAGCAGACCATTCCTGTTAACTTCGTCGAAGTCAGACATCCACAAAAACGTCCGTACGATGCAAACGCACAATTCAAATAATATAATTTTTTAACCTGAAGATGACAAATATCATGTCGAAACGTAGTTAAGAGAAATTATATGAATAGACTGAATCAGACCTTTATTCCAAGAAATTGAAGAAAATATATATGTGGTCAAGAAACTAAAGAAATATATATATATATATATATATATATATATATATATATATATATATATATATTGCAATGAAAATTTCCTATTCAGGTTACATTCGGGATAACTTTAGGAACTCGCAATGAGAATTTCTTATTCAGGTTATGGTCAGGATAACTTCAGGAACTCGCATTGAGAATTTCTTGTTCTGGTTACATTTGCGATAACTTTAGGAACTCGCAATAAGAATTTCTTATTCAGGTTACGTTCGGGACATCTTTAGGAACTCGCAATAAGTTGGAACCTGGCAAATGAAATGTGAGACCTTGCAATAGGAGTTTGCATAACATCCTAATTATAACCTCTCAGAGATCTCGTGGAGAGACCCGTGTTATCTGGGTTAGTAGTTGCTGAACATTTTGGGGTATTTCACATGTTGATTTATTAATGAACCAATTTTCTTCAACAAAACTGATCCAAATCCCAACAAACCTCCTCAATATTAGATATTTATATACTTTAAACGATATATTGATATTTTGAACATATTACATTATATGTACACATATACATTACAAAACAGCAAAGTAACTGTCTATCCGCTTCTGTTTCATATTTGATCTTCTTTTTCTTGCTGCCATGTTTCTCCATCTGTTAAGAAGTAGTAGATCTGATGGGGTCGCTTCTGGTTGCTGTTCGACATAAAGCAATGCTTTTTCCAAGGTAGGTAGTGGAACCTTCTTGGTGGGGGATAAGCTGTTTATCAACCATACACGCTTGCATGTCATCATCATCTGTATTTTCGGTTCCCTGGAAACCAGTTGTTAATTCTTCAATACTGAGTTCTTTTTCTAAGTCATCTGCTGTAATCCATTGAACACCATCTTCTTTTGTGACGTGTTCACTACCTTTTAATGTTTGTATTAATTCAAACAAACTTTTTTTTTCTTCGTCTATCTCGTTCGCAAAACTTGAAGAGGGAATTTCTTCACGGCTTCTCAATTTAGAAGCTAATTGAGTTAATGGAAGATCTTCAGTGTTACTACAGTCCTCAAATATTGAGAACTTGGAAGAAACTATCCGTCATTGTGCAGCAGAAATTTCTCCAAATTTTTTGTTGAACGTTCGAAATGAGATATACCATGAAACGATTTTATGTATAGAAAGAGAAGGAACCCATATTGAGATATGAATTGTTATTATAAAGAAATAGTTGAAAATGTGTTGTTTTGTTTATGGAATATTTGAATTACTTGATTGAATAAAAAAACCTGTTCTGCAGAATGTTTTTTCAGGACCACATCTCATCAGTTTGAATTGAGTTATACATTCATATCTAACACCAATAATTAGCCATCGATCAATGCTGAAAAAACTATGAAAATATTCAGAATTTCTATTTTAGATTAATAGTGCGAAAAATTAAATAGTTTTCCAGTTTATGTACGAAGTGAAATGTTCATTCACAATTATCATCAAAACTTGATTATAATCTAGAAAACACGATGTTTTTGAAGTGTCATGTCATCACAATGGTCGTGGAATTCTGATATAACTGTTAGATACGAACCGATGTAACAGCAAGGGTTCTGATAAAATCCTATTTTTTAAATATAGTGCCCTCTGGTGAGGAGAAAATGAGAAAGTTCTGTCATGATCATTGAAATGCAAATGTTTCAGTATAGTCAAGCTATTCATAAGAAAAAAAATTGATATTTTTAAATAGATGGAAAAATTTTCAAAAAAAATAGCTATTTTCAATTTTTTCGAATTATCTCTCGAAACTTCGTTTATGTGATAAAATTGAATTCTAATAACTTTTTTTGGTATCTTGCCATCTTACCCCACTTTTCGCATTTTCAAGCAAATTTTTTCAATTTGCCGCCATACTAGCAGTCACCTGACATGTGTCAAAATCGATTTTTAGGTAATCGGACATGTACAAACTTTTCCCCAAAATATTTTTTCCAATACTCCAATAATAAACTTTTTTCCCATATGGTACATACTTTTTGGCGGACACTGTATATATATATACATATATATATATATATATATATTGCAATGAAAATTTCTTATTCAGGTTACATTCGGGATAACTTTAGGAACTCGCAATGAGAATTTCTTATTCAGGTTATGGTCAGGATAACTTCAGGAACTCGCATTGAGAATTTCTTGTTCTGGTTACATTTGCGATAACTTTAGGAACTTGCAATAAGAATTTCTTATTCAGGTTACGTTCGGGACATCTTCAGGAACTCGCAATAAGTTGGAACCTGGCAAATGAAATGTGAGACCTTGCAACAGGAGTTTGCATAAGATCCTAATTATAACCTCTCAGAGATCTCGTGGAGAGACCCGTGTTATCTGGGTTAGTAGTTGCTGAACATTTTGGGGTATTTCACATGTTGATTTATTAATGAACCAATTTTCTTCAACAAAACTGATCCAAATCCCAACAAACCTTCTCAATATTAGATATTTATATACTTTAAACGATATATTGATATTTTGAACATATTACATTATATGTACACATATACATTACAAAACAGCAAAGTAACTGTCTATCCGCCTCTGTTTCATATTTGATCTTCTTTTTATTGCTGCCATGTTTCTCCATCTGTTAAGAAGTAGTAGATCTGATGGGGTCGCTTCTGGTTGCTGTTCGACATAAAGCAATGCTTTTTCCAAGGTAGGTAGTGGAACCTTCTTGGTGGGGGATAAGCTGTTTATCAACCATACACGCTTGCATGTCATCATCATCTGTATTTTCGGTTCCCCGGAAACCAGTTGTTAATTCATCAATACTGAGTTCTTTTTCTAAGTCATCTGCTGTAATCTATTGAACACCATCTTCTTTTGTGACGTGTTCACAACCTTTTAATGTTTGTATTAATTCAAACAAACTTTTTTTTTCTTCGTCTATCTTGTTGGCAAAACTTGAAGAGGGAATTTCCTCACGGCTTCTCAATTTAGAAGCTAATTGAGTTAATGGAAGATCTTCAGTGTTACTACAGTCCTCAAACACAATGACTTTTGAACAAGTTGAAAAGGGAAACATTCTCAATTAAATATTGAATAGAAATATTTTTCTGTAAATTGAAAAATCCACGATAAAAATGAAGATATTTTTTGCGAATGTCTAACAGAAAACAACTACTTCCCTAGCTAAAGCCACGCTGGACATTGAACTATAGCTGATATATATTCTGAAAGGACCCTAACTCAAAAGAAAAAATCTGTTATTGAAAAATTGCATTTTTATTCAGATAGTTATTTGATTTTCTATTCCAGTCTTAATCAAAGAAGAATGTTTTCCAAAAGAGAGTGCTCACCAGAAATCATTTGTAACAATATATAATAATAATAATAATAATAATAATAATATCGTCTTTATTATTTCCATATGTGTACAGTATAATTACATCAAAATTGACAGATATGAAATATTAGGAAATAAAGGGCGAAATTCATTTTCTGCAAATCAAACACTTGCAGACAATGTTCTTCCACTTAACCCCTAAAAGAGAGAAATGGATTGATAGACAAAAGAAAAAAATATAAACAAACCTATCATTTACAATTCAACATGTTGTTTGTGAAATTTGAATAATTTCATTCTGAGCAATGCAAAATCAAGTATTCTCCTCTGAGAAATAAACAAACAGTTTTTAGTGAGTATATTCAGCTCTGAGAATTGAACAAATAGTTTTTAGTAGTTAATTTGTATTTATTTGGATGAAGAGCTTTGAAGTTATCTGGTAACCAGTTGTATAATTCGAAAATTTGATATTTAATGGATCGTCTGAATAATTCAGTTCTAAAAGCAGGGATTGTGAGCCTACCTTTATGTCTAATGTTCAGATTATGTATATCCGTACGATATGTGATTTTGTTATAGAGATAAGCTGGTGTTTTTGTCAAAAGTATGTTGTGAAAGAAACATAATGCATGATGTACCCTTCTGTTTTCCATATTCAACCAACCGATTTCCTGGAGTTTATATGACGTTCTTTGCGGTCTACGGATTCCATAAATCAATCTTAAGCAGGAATTTTGTACTTTTTGAATCTTTTTTTTGTAGTATGTCGTTAAATTTGGGCCGTAGAGTACATCGGCATAATTGAATACAGACAAGATGATGGAGTCACATAAGGATTTCTTCACTTGAAATGACAGAAACTGCCTGTTACCATAAATCATTTTGAGAGTGGCGTAAGCTCGTTGTATTGATGTATTTACATACTTTTCAAATCTCAAATTGGTATCCATCACTACACCTAGATTTTTCGCTTCATCTACAATTGATAGAGATTCTTCCAGAATATGTATATCCATACATTGACTAACCGCTTCTCGGTCCTTTTTTGGACCAAATATCAGAACATTCGATTTATTTGAATTGATACATAAACAGTGCTCGGTAGCTGCCTCAACAAATCTATTCAAATCTACATTGACTAGTTCCATTGCATTATCAGTTGTTTCAACCGGGAAGCTGTAGTACAACTGGGTGTCATTAGCATATATTTGTATGAAGTTGCCGTAACATATTGTGCTCCGATTGTTTGTCTCAATGTGTGAGTAAAACAGGGACTACATCTACAAAATTCGAAACAAGCGTGGACAATAGTGTGTCCCTTACACACAAAAAATCTTAACAAGGTATGTTGAATAACTTCCTAGTAAATTGAATTAAACGTAAACCGTCGACTACGTATGAGAAATTAGTCCGAACAAATTGGGAAAATCTGAAAGCACTACAACGGAGACATGACAACCGATTTATCAAACAAAGAGTTGCTGAACGAGATATAAAAAAAAGGGAAAAAAAAAAAAAAAAAAAAAAAAAAAAAAAAAAATTTATCCAGAAAAAAAAAATTTTAGAAGAGAAAGTAGAAGAAATTGAGAAGAAGTAATAAGAAAAAATAATGTATTGGTATATGGACTAGAAATTCCTGACACAGAATCCATAGAGTCTTTTGTTGTTGAAACACTATCTGAACTTCTTGATATAGAACTCAGTGAAGCAGATATTAACAATATTTTTTCATTTCGAAACCAAAAGATTCCGACAATCAAAATAGAACTGATCTCTTACTTGAAAAGAAAAGAATACTACAGAATTGCTATAAATTGAAAGGAAAGAAAATCTATATATCACAGGATCTCTCGATAGAAGACAGAAAAGACCAGAAGATTTTAGTGACTCACCTGAAGATAGCCAAAGAAAAAAAACTTAACGCTACTATAAAAGGAAAGACGCAACGAAGACGAGTTTCGCAAAA
The DNA here is from genome assembly GCA_018342105.1 of Gonioctena quinquepunctata. NCBI lineage: Eukaryota > Metazoa > Arthropoda > Insecta > Coleoptera > Chrysomelidae > Gonioctena > Gonioctena quinquepunctata. Next base: position 37,902 of record JAFIRS010005887.1, on the reverse strand, counting down.
ATATAGATCCGCTCACCTCAAGAAAACAACATTCAAATAGTGCCCCCGGTACGTCGTCGAAAGTAGCTCATCCAGAAAGAGAACAGCAAACCAACAAAACACAGGAATCTCAAAAAAGAACAAATATACAGAAAGAAGAAATAGAAACAAAGAAAGCGGAAATTTCACTAAGTTCAAATCGTCTATAAAGCACATGTTGACTCAAGGAGCTTATTATAATATAACTGAGTACTTTGAATCTAGCTTGCTATGACGGCATAGTGTAGGAAATTTTGGTGTGTGTACCCCCAAATCATACTCTAATTGTCAGCCTGTATTTTATTATCTTATATGTAATTTTTTTCTTCTCATCGCATGTGTAAATTTTAAATAATGTCTTAGCTTGTGCTTTTAAAACTGACGTGTATATCCATCTACGGATGGCTGCTGTATGCAAATACGAATAAATATTATTATTATTATTATTATGAAGAAAACCAAATACACCCCACAAAGAACCTGAAAGGAAAAGAACTCAACTAAGAACTAACTCAGCTTCCAGCGACTTTGCAGCGAGAGTTCTTCGCAATCAAAAGTGAACGCCTAATTTAGCTGGACTACTCTCATCATTCCTCAATAATCTAATCATTTCTTTATTCTTATCAGTGAAACACCCCAGAGAATGTTTTTAACCTTTTTACATTGCGAACAAATTTTAGAAAAACAAGTATAGTTTTATTATTTAGATACCATCAGAATATACAGAAAAGCACTATGCTGTTATTTCAGTTTTCTTATTAGGTATAGTTAGTAGAAAAATGGATCAATATATTAGAGATGTTAATCATACTCCCATTAATACAATTGAATATTACTCAATATCTGATCAGAATGAACATTTTAGAAATAGTGAGAAAACAAAATCATTAAACATATTTCATCAAAATATAAGAAGCGTTTATAAAAATATAGACGAACTGAAAATCCATTTGAAACAATTGGAATATCAATATGACATTCTCATTTTAACAGAAACGTTTACTGTACTAGAAGCAGTAAGCAGTATAATTCAATTAGACCAATATGTAATGGAATACAGCGAGGGAAATATTCCCTCGAACTGATAAAAAATATAATAAAAGGCTACTTACATGTGACAGATAGACATAAAATACATTCACTTGTCGAAAATTGAATACTGTCTATTTTTATTTATTTTTGTCTATTTTTTCTGTTTATTTTGTTTTTTCTGTTTTTACTACTTTTTTTTCTATTATTCTGTAAATATATGTGTTACTATGTAAGTGTTTGTAAAAATATTTTAAAATTTTGTAATTATTTCAAATCTTTAAATTACTGTATTACTTAAATGATAAATGTAATTATTCATTGGGAAACATTCTGTACAACAGACGAGAAATAATGACCCATACGCAACCATTTGGTCCTAAATGGGTTTTTTCTCTGTTTATATACAAATGACACCCAGAGTCTTATGCCATTATTGTAAACATCCTAATGCGAATAAACTTATTATAATGACACAAGGGAGGCATCGCATTCACTAGGACTTCAATACATTTTTGTCGACGAAAATCTATGTCGTGCTTCCATGATCATTAGGAAGACAGGAAGAAATGGGAAACACATTTTCTAGAAGCAATCTCACTTTGCAAAGATGGAAAAAGTTAGAAACAATTCTTTTGGAGAGACACTTTAAAATTAGTGTTTTTCTGTCAGAATTTTTTATTTTTGAGGACTCCTTGATCCATCTGTTGCATTATGCTGGTTATGTTCGAAGGGAAAAACTTGACAATAATATCGCCTACATGAAGTCCTTCTTTAGGGTGATAGGGAGCATGATCCAGTAACAAAATTGCTCTAATGGGAAGGCCGTATCTTTTCAAAAACCTGGCCACCGATAGTACAAATCCTTCTTTGAACCACGTGGTAGATAAGTTTGCATCCATCCATGCGCTTTTTGACGTTTTTAATACACTGGCAGGGCTTTAGGTGAAATGTCTTTTAAAGCTCTTGGATGTCTAGACTTTCCAATCACCATCAGTGGGAACTTGAGCCTGCCAGATGCATTGGAATATGTCATTATGGTTAATCTTTCCTTACTGCGTTTGTGCCCAGGAGCGGATTTTTTCAGTAGAGATGCCAAGGAAACAATTTTTAATTCAGTCCACTTTTGTCACAGTTGTAAATTTGATCACACGCGTACTCACTCTTTTCGATTTGCTTTTTGATACCCTGGTTAAATTTTTCAGTTGATGACACATCAGCAGAAAGTTTCTCCCCACACACCGTTAGTTGTCGTACACCGTACCGTTTTTTCCAGCGGTCAAGCTATCCAGCACTAGCAGTAAACTTGCCTCTGGGAATTGCCTACTAATCAATATTGCCTTCTGTTGTAGAATAGGACCCTAGAGTAGCACACCTTTGGACCTTTGTTGATCAAACCACATACATAATATTTTATTAACCTTTTAATATTCGCCAGTTTTCAGTGATTTTTTTCCCGAGGACGAAGAGGCTTCACCTACTCCATAATCTTTTAATTTGTCTTCAATAGATACAACAACTCTTTTTCGCTTGTTTCGCTCCATCATAATATGACAAACGACTATTCAAACTAGTCTCATACATATACAGTTTGTAACGAATACAATAACTCGGAACTACTAAACAACACGAAGTGGACCTCGGTTAACCGCGAATCGGTTAATCGCGAATCGGTTAATCGGGGTTCTACTGTTGAGTACTGTTTCCCGATTGGGTGCCGATTGAAATTTTATTTTTCAGCAGCTAATCAGAAAACATTCCGAGTGATGGAATGTGACACAAGATCAATCATGGTAGGTTTTCGAATTTGAATAATTTTGATATGCATTGACCTATTTTGAATCTGCTATTTATTTTATTTTCGACCATTGATTCAGCATTGATTCAGCATAAAAAAAATAGATTGGGTTTCTTTTATGTACCTTCGAATTGAGATAGCATTCATTTATAAAAAACAATGCAATAATCCTGATGACTCCGAACATTGTATATGCTAGAGATATCGAATTATTTTTATATTACAAAATTATATACATTTATTCAAAAACTAATATAAATATCTTTCAAAATTAGACATAATTTGAGGTTTAAGATGTGAATTCTAAAAAAATAAAAATACTAGTAAACAACAATCAGCTATCGGACGAAATGGCGGATGAGTTTTGTGATTTATAGTCTGATTCTATTCATAATTGGTATTTTGTATGTAGAAGTTTTTGGGGTCGGGGACCAATTTTTTGTGATTTGGTGCGATTCTATTAAAAATTATTATCTGGGAGTTTTATATTTGCAGTTGAAGATTGTCTTTTTTTTGTCGACATTTACGGCGATTTTTCAAATATGATTTTAAAAATTTAAAGCTTTTTCTTTGTATTAGCGTCTTTATTCTACGCGAAATCGATTGTTAATGACCCCTATTAACGTTCAATTTCTCTATTAATGCATGATTGTGATATATGCCGAAATCGACCATTAATAACATATCAATGGTCGATTCCTCTATTAATGCATCATTGTGGTATAGGCAACTAAACATACACGAATCAAATATTTTCAAATTCCAAATCATATTACTTCGCGCTGTCAAATTTATGTATTTTCAAATCCAAATATTGTAAGTTTCCTCCTAGTTGAAGCAAATGGATATCGAAAATTTCACGTTGACCCCAGGAACGAGGTCGACGGAATATTTTTGTAATCAACTCGTATATTAAAATGGCGATTAATGATCTCGAACATTAACGCGCTTGCGTTAAAATATCTCGATCATTAATTGCCACCATTAATACAGTAGTTGATTAAATAACTATTTCCGGCGACCTCGTATTAACGAGTCTGTTTAATCTACACGAAATCGATCGTTAATGACCCTTATTAACCTTCAATTTATCTTTTAATGCATATTGCGATATGTGCAACCAAACATACACCGAAATCGACCATTAATAAACAATTGCCGATTTGGACCATTGATGTATAATTGTGGTATAGGCAACTAAGCATACACGAATTCGAATATTATTCAAATGTCAAATATTACCTTCGCACTGTCAAATTTCTGTATTTTTAAATCCAAATATTGTAAGTTTTCTCCTAGTTGAAGGAAATATATATCGAAAATTTCACGGGTAACCCCAGGAACGAGGTCTACGGAAAATGTTTATAATCAACTCGTATATTAAAATGGCGATTAATGATTTCGAACATTAACGCGCCCGCTTCGCTCTCGCGTTAAAATATATCGATCATTAATCGCCACCATTGATACACTAGTTGATTAAATAACTATTATTGAAATGCACCTTCTTTGATGTGTTTAAGGTGGTTCCCCCACGAGACAGTTGAATTAAGAAATTATTAAAATTTGATAATTCGTTCGGATCGTAATTAATAACTTTGTAAAGCCCATATATACGTACTCAGTGCCAGTAGATATAGTACGAATATCATTTGCTTTCGTAAAATTTATTCTAAAAGTATTTTTGATCTGATATTGCGAGTAAATTTTTTGACGGAATTATCCGGGCTATGCTTCAACACACAGAAAAGGTTGCCTATACAGACGACGCATGTGAGCTGTTCAAACTGAGCGCCTGGCCGTGCGTACACTGTTCCGTTCCCCATCATTCGCTCGTTTTAAAACCTAAACCGGCGTCCGTTGCCGTCTCTCCGTTCCGTTCCCCACCATTCGCTCGTTCGCTTGCAAAATATATCGTATGCAGCCTAAACCTTAGTACTTCTCGAGATTATATCTGTCAAACTAGATGGTCAATCACTTTGTTTGTTTTTCACAATATCTGTGATATCCTGCTCTATCTCCTCCTCGTTTTTCAAAAACTTCCTAATTTTACTACTAACGGTAGAATTGATAATGTGCTGTTTGCCTATGCATGGTCCATATGTTACGTGTTAATTGAGTCAACTTTAATTATATATATCACGGGTTCGGGATGGTGAAACTTGTTAAAATTTTATAGAGATGTTGTTCACATGTTAAACAATACGTATGCCAAATTTTAATAATTTCCTAATTCAACTGTCTCGTGGGGGAATCACCTTAAGTTATTCTGTAACAGATTCAAAACCTTGCCACGCAATGTTTTCAGTACCATGCAATGTTTTCAGTTTGAATATTGTCACAAACTGGTATTCATGAGCGACGAGTTTTTGATTCTGTTACAGAAAGACCTACGTCACACATCCAAAGCAATTATTTTTACTTTTTAGGGCATTTGAATAAAAGCTTGCTTTAAAAAGTTTTTTATTATTATTTTATTTTGTGCTTTTTAGTTATGCCTTTATCTATGCATTTTTGTTGAAGTATCGTTAATATGAGGCCTCTTTCCTGTAAGTTTTGAGCTATCTAGTTCTTCAATGAGGAGACCATCTAAAGATTAACTCGTCCGCCATCATGTAGCTACCATCTTCAATTTATGAATTTTGAAAAAAAATCAATAATCTTCGACTAAATTACAAATTTTTACTCTCTTAAAGTAGCCAAATGCCTCGTTATCTAATAAGTGACGCGCATGAAAGGATTAACGAGATTCCCACTGTCCCTACCCATTATCTAGTGAAACCACTGCCAACCACTGCCGAGGGAACGGGCTTGGAAAAACCTCGTCCACCATCTTGGAGCCGCCCTCTTGAATTTGTGTATTTTGACAATAAGTTCATAAGATCCGACCCCGAAAACTTCCACATACCAATTTTGAATCGAATCGGACCATAAACACAAATCTCGTCCGTCATCTTAGAGTCGCGATTTTTTTTCCTCTAACAAAAATTGTATAATGCATTGTCACCGGATTTATGAACCACTGCCAAATTTCACGATAATCGGACAACCAGAAGTGGGTCAAAATTAACTTGCCAATTTTGAAAAGGACAACTTACATACGAATATTGCAAGTTAAATAAGAGCTTATAATGAAGGAGTTATGAATATACCAATGAAGATTTGGCAACGCCAAGTATCATATTTCTCTGACGATATTTATATACTACTACTTGGCTTTCAATTTTCATTCATGTTTTCGACTATAGTAAAATCGCCCTCTTGCAGTCGGTAGCTGAACTGAGTCCACCATTAAATCATTGTCTAAAGACATTGTCTAAAGATACATAGTCAGTCAATCTCTATGGAAAAAGTATTGGATGCAATTTGCGATCGCCATCTATTAAACTTTCAGGGAAACTGTGAAAATTGTATTCCGTAAAGTGGCGGCACCACCGGATGGCAAGAAAAACTGAACTTCTGTTTCATTTTAGAAAAAGAGAATCGGTAACAAAATATAATTCTTGCTAATAATCTTGAAATTATGAAAAGTTGTGTTCTCCAGTATCTCATATTTGACATGTGACGTGTATTTGTCGGATAATGAATAAATCCTAATGATAAATTTGAATTCATTGGAGAATGGAGCAATTATTATCATCAGATGCAAATCTTCTGACTTAAATGAAAAATATATATAATTAAGAAGAAATGTGCCTTTCAGTTGAGATATTTTTTAATTTCTATTAGTGATGAGGTTAAGTGGTTTTGAAAGGTCAATAGCCTTTTATTCCACTTTTTGTTTTCGTGCCCGGTTACAGAATTTGAATTAGTCGATAAAATAAAAAATATCAAGAACAAAAGCAGCACACAAGAATCGATGTACCTACCCACCACATATTGTAAAATTGTGCACATGTCAGTATTTTGACTTTCCTGGTCGAAGGACCCTGCTCAAACCTTAAGGAAAAGAGATCTATCTGGGAATTGTTTAGAGGAAGTCTTCCTGATTAAAAGTTACCATTACGCCAAAGTCAAATAACCAATAGTTTCGAAGATATTGGCCAATGATACTGAAAAATAAATATTTATATTTGGGTAAGAGTGTCGCATTGTTCACGGGACCATTGCTATTGTGCTATGCAAGTTGTTCCATGTAGACAACCCCTATTTGAATATTTCAATATAGGTCATTTGAAAATATTTCTGGAGTAGGTAATTTATTTCGTAACTTTCAAGCTATATGAAATACACAACAGGTTTCTCCCTCCTTTATTGAAGGAGTACTTGAATAAATACACTCTTGTTACAGTTTAACCTATTGGAGACATGTGGTACTATTGCGCTGGCTGATTAGAACCTTTAGAACGCTAAGAAGAAAGTTAGACGGAGGGTACCGAATTTCAGATTCATGGTGCGCATATCCCAAGTACCATAATATGGATGCAATACGACTGCAATATCTCAGAAACTATTGATTATTGGACTTTAGCATAATGGTAGCTTTTAATCAGGACAAATTCTTCGGAACAATATGAAAAATTCAGCCAATTCCCACATAAAGCACTTTTCCATAACGTTTGAGCAGGGTCCTCTGACGAGATAATTTTTCTAGGTGAACTGCTGTTGTAAAACCTTCCTAAAAAAGGCAATAAGCTAGATATATGAATTTTGAACCAATCAGTGAAGTATTTATCAAACATTTTTGAAATATCGATGACTAAACAATTAGTATCCCTTTTGGTTACTGAATGTTTTCCAATCTTTAGTATGATTATTTGAATAATTTTGTTCATGCAACCAAAAAAAAGGGAGATCTATCCTATGGGATTATCGTGAATTCATCTGAGGCCTTCGACTGTAAGGATAATATTTTATTAGGGAAACTTAATATGGAATTTGTGGAAATTCTTATGACAGGTTTGAGTCATATTTAAAAAAAATAATAATAAGTAGAACTCGAAAAGAAACGATAGAAAGATCCGTTGCCTTGAGAAAGTCTATGGGAGTCCCATAGGATAGTATTCTTGGTCTAATTTTGTTTATTATATTTATTAATATAAATAAAAATATTACAGATATAATATCATATAGACAAGCTTTGCACTAAACTATCTAGAGTAACATATGCCTTAAGAGTTATCAAAAAGTGTTGATCCTGAAATACCGATAACTGAGAATAGTCATTTGAGGCCGAAGTGAACAGAATTTTTCTATCGCAAAAAAAATTATCAGAATACTCAAAAAAAATGCATAAGAGATTCCTGCAGAGATCTCCAAGTCATAGAAAGTACTGGCCATACTAGCAATCTATATTTTTGAATTAATTTCTTTTGAATCATCCAGATCATTTTGAAATACACCGTTTAACTCATATTTATGAAACAATATATTTTTTTATCTCATTCATAAGAAATCCCTATATGAATGGAGCACCGTCTACAGTAAGATAAAATTTTATCTTCCGGAACATATAAGGAATATTGAAGTTTCATTCAGATTTCTGAAGTCTGTAAAATAATTATGTAATATGGAGCCCTATGATATCACACCATATTTTCTGACTTGTAGAAAATTTCAAATTTTATTTGTTGTATTGAGAAGTAATTTGAGAAAAATTTATTACTTCAAAATATTTTTAAAATGTGTGTTAATCTTTAAAATTATTCCTCGCACTATCCAATCACTTTGAATACAATAATTTGCATGGTTAATTTTTTACTCTCACAGACACAGAGAAAAGTCTTATGCAATTATTGGACATTTTGGGTTGTAGAAGTATTAAAATGATGGCAGAAAAATATCACCATATCGCAATTGATACAAAAGATGAATTGGATATTTTTTCATGTATGGATCCAATTTTTTTTTTATAGTTTTATTCAATTTTTGTACACTTGGTTTTTATCCATTTCTTTTTATGCAATTTATAAAAACATTTCTTTTTCTAAGCTACAAAGATCTGGTTACACTTCTCACAGAAAAATTTGTTTTCTTGCTGCACTTCAATTTGGACAGAATTTTTGAGTCTGAGACTTCAGTAGCGTGGTGTTACCTCTTTCTGCCCAATTTTCATGGCTCATTGGTGGTGGGGTAGAACGAGAAGATGATGCCAATGGAAATGAAAAACTGTGTGTTTTTTCTGGTATGCATACTGAAAGAAATAGATTATTATGATAAAACTCAATACATGGGATAAAGGGAACAATTATTAGATGCAAATCTTCTTCTAAATATGGTGAAAAAAATCTATAATGAAAGAAAAAATATGCCAATTAGTTGAGATATTTTTGAATATTTATTAGTGAGTACTTGAATTCAAAAGTCATCAGACATATTTATTCCTCTATTAGTAAAAAAAGAAACAATACGTTTTCCAATTATTCCACCAAAACTACAAATTTACATAAATCATTTCTGCCATATCTATTTGAAAACAAATAAATCAAATGTAACATATTTGATAAATTGAAAATAATATGAGACTATCAGTACTACCCAGTTGTTCAGAATGAAATAAAGAGAGATAAAACCATTTTAATCGACTTACAAAAGAAGGAGATTTATTCAATTTAGGTGAAAAATTGTAGTTTTACCGTTTCACAAACATTAGCATTTTGAATTATAACTGGCTATTTTTCTTAATAATTCGTTAATGTTGGTAATACATTTAATTTTGTTAACATCATTTTGCAGCTCTTAAGCCTTTCTAAAATTTATATGAACCCCTGTCCACTAGATATGGACAAAATAAATTCAAGATTCTTTATTAACTAACAGAGCGGAAAGTGTACTAGACAGGTTGTGGGAATAAATAAATTCAGTAAATTTCTTATGCAAATAGCTCAATATTTAAACTTGCCTGATCCCCAAAATATACTGGGCATTGTCTGTAGAACTTCCATAGCCTATTAGTGGATGCAGGAGGTGATTTACTTCAATTAAAAAAGCATGGAGGCTGGTAGAAAGCGTTCGGAGGGATATGTTGATCAATCAGTTAGCAGCAAAATCAAACACAAACAAAAATTTATAATCCATACAAAATTCAACCCTATCTGATTACGGCGCATCTTCATCTGGAGTGACATCAGTTAACATCATAACAGATGTGGCATCGTCTACCTCAATACATGAAAATCCTGATTGTAATACTCCTATAATTTTCAATAATTGCTCAAATGTAACAATTAACAAAATTTAAATCATAAGTAACGTTTAAAAAATTCTGTTATTTTTAATTTAAAATAAAATATTTGTTCATCGTCCTTTTTTAGCATATTATTATGGTATAAACAGGGTTGTAGAAAAAGTATAGTGTTTCACTCGTCAAAAATATTTTTCGAAACTCGTGAACATTATCAGCCTCGGCTGGTAAACTGTTCTCTCGCTTAAAAAAATGTTACTTTCGACACTCGTAAAACAATATACTATTAATCACTAGTGATCAAAAGTACAACTTCTCTCACTAATTTGAGTTGAAATATGTCACATTTTAGACATAAAATGGAAAAAGTAATGTTTATCATAGTGATAAAAATATTGTATTACTTATATTGTCATTTCCACGACAACGGCAACTATGGCTTTGTTAAATATGCGAGATACGGCAAAATTTTAATAAATAATGAAATAAAAGTAAGTTATGATAAAAGATGGTGGAAAAATAAAAAAAAGGCAGCCCGAAAGTGATCTTGTTGTCACCCAGTATAGTATGAAGGCACAGTCAACTTGATTCGAGTAGTTTGGAGTACTGTAATTTTTTTCAAGATATAAAGTGACTTTTTGTGTGGCATAGAGAATGATGAACGATCCATTGGGGAGTCTGCTAACTATGCAAACCACCCAAATACACCTTTACACTAGTACCACACAAATGCCTGTATGAAATGTTCCATACCTTGAACTATTGAGAATTTAAATTCTACAATCATCAACATTTCAGATGAACTTCCAGCAATCCTATTTTTTTGCTAAGAAAGTTACTTGAGATTTATTTAATCTTTTTCAATATGTAAATGCTTCTTGGAAGGCTTTAATATATTTCTACAATAATATTACTCATAATTGGAAAAGGGAGATATAATACCTGAGTGTAATATCCAACGTTTACATCTAGCGGTATCTTTCACTGGAAAATGGAATAGTCTCAACGAAGGATTATTCCGGGCTGAAAGCCCACAATTTTTTAGGCACATTTATTCCCAGACATCTGAAACATACATGTATAAAATAGTCATTTACCTACAAATATTGGTAAGATAATATACACTACACTCCACAAGAAAAAGTATGAATGACCACTGGAAGGGAATCTTTATTGGAAGTTTCTTTTGCTTGGGCTGACACCAATAAAATTGTATTCTCAGAACTTAACTTACACAGCAGATTTATTTTCAATAACTATTTGAACATTCATTGATTTTGGGTCGTATCTCAAGAAGCCATTGGTTTGTCCAAGAGGTATCAACTTATTTAGAAAGAAAATGTTTTATAGCACAAGGCAATATTATCTGAGTATAAAGAGAACATCAGTGTTTGGAAACTCGATGAATATATAAGATTTTCAGTAATGCATTTTCGAGTAAATTCAACTCAAAATAGGTAGGCAATGGTCTTTTGAATCTATTGATTGTATTATCAGAAATAATATATCCATTCTTCTACAACATAACCTTACTTTTCGTTATTACTATTTTTGTTACTAAACATATTAGTGGATATTAAACAACTTCACAATATAACTTCCTAAAGGGACTTAGGTACAGTAATTCCCCAATATCTCAAATAAATGAATATTTCGTTCTTACCTTCTTTTCCAATTTTTCTCACAATTGTCTTATAAAAGTTTATACACACAAATGTTCACAGAAAACAGAACGACGATCACTTAATAATACCACAAAAAATTATCAAATTTCACTATCCACGATTTCAAATGCAAATTTCAAATAAATTCAAATGTCATAGGAAATGGCGGAAAACACAAACAAAATATTGTTATTCCTTATTCCAGTTTAACCCCTCAAGGTCGGGTCGCTTGCCAATTGCCACTCCCACCTAAATTTCTTCCATCTCACTCGGATATATCATTTTTGGAGATCATTAGACTAACGCCATCTACGAATGAAATCCATTTGTATCCAAAAATTTTCTCGTTTGGTTGACTGACTATATATCTTTAGACAATGCTAAAGATATATAGTCAGTCAACCAAACGGGAAATTTTTTGGATACAAATGGATTTCATTCGTAGATGGCGTTCATACTTTTTCTTATGGAGTGTAGTGTATATTATCTTAACAATATTTGTAGGTAAATGATATTTTTAAAGATATATAGTCAGTCAACCAAACGTGGGAATAAATGTGCTTACTACAATTGTGGGCTTTCAGCCCGGAATAATCCTTCGTTGAGACTATCCCATTTTCCAGTGAAAGATACCGCTAGATGTAAACGTTGGATATTACACTCAGGTATTATATCTCCCTTTTCCAATTTTGAGTAATATTATTGTAGAAATATATTGAAGCCTTCCAAGAAGCATTTACTTGATTACTCTCGTTTCGGACGTCCATCGTCTTAATGGATTTGAAAGGACGAGTGAAACACTATACTTTTTCTACAACCCTGTTTATACCATAATAATATGCGAAAAAAGGACGATGAACAAATATTTTATTTTAAATTAAAAATAACAGAATTTTTTTAAACGTTACTTATGATTTAAATATTGGTTAATTGTTACATTTGAGCAATTATTGAAAATTATAGGAGTATTACAATCAGGATTTTTATTATTGAGGTAGAGAGCCACACTTATGTTAAAAGAATGACACTCGATTTGATTTTTGCTGCTAACTGATTGATCAACATATCCCTCCATAGCGTTACTACCAGCCTCCATGCTTTTTTAATTGAAGTAAATCACCTCTTGCATCCACTAATAGCGTTGCTGAAGTTCTACGCAAACAATGCCCAGTATATTTATGGGGATCAGGCAAGTTTAAATATTGAGCTATTTGCATAAGAAATTTACTGAATTTATTTATTCCCACAACCTGTCTAGTACACTTTCCGTTCTGTTAGTTAATAAAGAATCTTGAATTTATTTTGTCCATATCTAGTGGACGGGGGTTCATATAAATTTTAGAAAGGCGAAGAGCTGCAAAATGATGTTAACAAAATTGAATGTATTACCAACATTAACGAATTATTAAGAAATATAGCCAGTTATAATTCAAAATGCTAATGTTTGTGAAACGGTAAAACTACAATTTTCACCTAAATTGAATAAATCTCCTTCTTTTGTAAGTCGATTAAAATGGTTTTATCTCTCTTTATTTCATTCTGAACAACTGGGTAGTACTGATAGATATGGCAGAAATGATTTATGTAAATTTGTAGTTTTGGTGGAATAATTGGAAAACGTATTGTTTCTTTTTTTACTAATAGAGGAATAAATATGTCTGATGACTTTTGAATTCAAGTACTCACTAATAAATATTCAAAAATATCTCAACTAATTGGCATATTTTTTCTTTCATTATAGATTTTTTTCACCATATTTGGAAGAAAATTTGCATCTAATAATTGTTCCCTTATCCCATGTATTGAGTTTTATCATAATAATCTATTTCTTTCAGTATGCATACCAGAAAAAAACACAAGAGGTTTTTCACTTCCATTGGCATCATCTTCTCGTTCTACCCCACCACCAATGAGCCATGAAAATTGTGCGAGGAAGAGGCAACACCTACCGCTACTGAAGTCTCGGACCTCAAAAATTCTGTCCAAATTCGAAGTGCAGCAAGAAAACTAATTTTTTCTGTGAGAAGTGTAACCAGATCTTTTGTAACTCAGAACAAGAACTGTTTTTATAAATTGCATAAAAATAAGTTGATACAGACCAAGTGTACAAAAATTGAATAAAACTATGAAAAAAATTTTGGATCCATGATTGTAACTACCATACATGAAAAAATATCTAATTCATCTCTTGTATCAATTGCGATATGGTGATATTTTTCTGCCATCATTTTATCACTTCTACAACCCAAAATGTAAAATCTATAGTGAGGTTTCCATTACAATCTTCAAAAATTCAATATATTATACATAAAAAAATTGCATAAAATTTTTTAAGGAAAATTTAAATTAATTTTAAAAAAATTTAATTTTTTTACAACAAACAAAAATAAAATTTGAAATTTTCTACAAGTCAGAAAATATTGCTTGATATCATAGGGCTCCATATTACATAATTATTTTACAGACTTCAGAAATCTGATTGAAACTTCAATATTCCTTATATTTTCCGGAAGATAAAATTTTATCTTACTGTAGACGGTGCTCCATTCATATAGGGATTTCTTATGAATGAGATAAAAAAAATATATTGTTTCATAAATATGAGTTAAACGGTGTATTTCAAAATGATCTGGATGATTCAAAAGAAATTAATTCGAAAATATAGATTGCTAGTATGGCCAGTACTTTCTATATGACTTGGAGATCTCTGCAGGAATCTCTTATGCATTTTTTTGCGATAGAAAAATTCTGTTCACTTCGGCCTCAAATGACTATTCTCAGTTATCAGTATTTCAGGATCAACACTTTTTGATAACTCTTATGGCATATGTTACTCTAGATAGTTTTGTGCAAAGCTTGTCTATATGATATATCTGTAATATTTTTATTTATATTAATAAATATAATAAACAAAATTAGACCAAGAATACTACCCTATGATGGGACTCCCATAGACTTTCTCAAGGCAATGGATCTTTCTATCGTTTCTTTTCGAGTTCTACTTATGATTTTTTTTTTCAAATATGACTCAAACCTGTCATAAGAATTTCCACAAATTCCATATTAAGTTTCCCTAATAAAATATTATCCTTACAGTCGAAGGCCTCAGATGAATTCACGAAATCCCATAGGTTTTTTTTTTTTAGAATAAATTCAAATTACATTAATAATCATACTAAAGATTGGAAAACATTCAGTAACCAAAAGGGATACTAATTGTTTAGTCATTGATATTTCAAAAATGTTTGATAAATACTTCACTGATTGGTTCAAAATTCATATATCTAGCTTATTGCCTTTTTTAGGAAGAGGTTTTACAACAGCAGTTCACCTAGAAAAATTATCTCGTCAAAGGACCCTGCTCAAACGTTATGGAAAAGTGCTCTATGTGGGAATTGCTTGAATTTTTCGTATTGTTCAGAAGAATTTGTCCTGATTAAAAGCTATCATTATGCTAAAGTCCAATAATCAATAGTTTCTGAGATATTGCAGTCGTATTGCATCCATATTATGGTACTTGGGATATGCGCACCATGAATCTGAAATTGATCGTCTAACTTTCTTCATAGCGTTCTAAAGGTTCCAATCAGCCAGCCCAATAGTACCACAGGTCTCCAATAGGTTAAACTGTAACAAGAGTGTATTTATTCAAGTACTCCTTCAATAAAGGAGGGAGAAACCTGTTGTGTATTTTGTATAGCTTAAAAGTTACGAAATAAATTACCTACCCCAGAAATATTTTCAAATTACCTATATTGAAATATTCAAATAGGGGTTGTCTACATGGAACAACTTGCATAGGCAATGCAAAGGTCCCGTGAACAAAACAGAAATGCGACACTCTTACCCAAATATAAATATTTATTTTTCAGTATCATTGGCCAATATCTCCGAAACTATTGGTTATTGGACTTTAGCGTAATGGTAACTTTTAATCAGGAAGACTTCCTCTAAACAATTCCCAGATAGATCTCTTTCCCTTAATTTTTGAGCAGGATCCTTCGACCAGGAAAGTCAAAATACTGACATGTGCACAATTTTACAATATGTGGTGGGTAGGTACATCGATTCTTGTGTGCTGCTTTTGTTCTTGATATTTTTTATTTTATCGACTTATTCAAATTCTGTAACGGGGCACGAAAACAAAAAGTGGAATAATAGGCAATTGACCTTTCAAAACCACTTAACCTCATCACTAATAGAAATTAAAAAATATCTCAACTGAAAGGCACATTTCTTCTTAATTATATATATTTTTCATTTAAGTCAGAAGATTTGCATCTGATGATAATAATTGCTCCATTCTCCCATGAATTCAAATTTATCATTAGGATTTATTTATTATCCGACAAATAAACGTCACATGTCAAATATGAGATACTGGAGAACACAACTTTTCATAATTTCAAGATTATTAGCAAGAATTATATTTTGTTACCGATTCTCTTTTTCTAAAATGAAACAGAAGTTTTGTTTGCCATCCGGTGGTGCCGCCACTTTACGGAATACAATTTTCACAGTTTCCCTGAAAGTTTAATAGATGGCGATCGCAAATTGCATCCAATACTTTTTCCATAGAGATTGACTGACTATGTATCTTTAGACAATGATTAAATCATTGTCTAAAGATATATAGTCAGTCAATCTCTATGGAAAAAGTATTGGATACATTCGCGATTGCCCTCTATTACACTTTCAGGGAAACTGTTCAAATTGTATTCCGTAAAGTGGCGGCACCACTGGATGGCAAACAAAAGTGAGATTCTGTATCATTTTAGAAAAAGACAATCAGGAACAAAATATACATCTTGAAATTATGAAAATTTGCATTCTCCAGTCTCCATTATCTCATGTGACATGTATGATCGTCTGGAATTTGTCGGATAATAAATAAATCCTAATGATAAATTTGAATGCATGGGAGAATGGAACAATTATTATCAGATGCAATTCTGATTTGAATGAAAAATATATATTAAGAAAAAATGTGTTTCAGTTGAGATATTTTTTAATTTCTATTAGTAGTGAGGTTAAGTGGTTTTGAAAGGTCAATAGCCTTCTATTTCACCCTTTGTTTTCGTGGCCGGTTACAGAATATGAATTACTCGGTAAAATAAAAAATATGAAGCAGCACACAAGAGTCGAAGTACCTACAGAACCACTTATTGAAAAGTTGTGCACATGTCATATGTCAGTGTTTTTGTTTTGACCTTCCTGGTCAAAGGACATTGCTTGAACGTTACGGAAAAGTGATCTATGTAGGAATTACCTGAATTTTTTATATTGTTTAGAGGAAGTCTTCCTGATTAAAAGTTACCATTGCGCTAAAGTCCAATAACCAATAGTTTAGAAGATATTGGCCAATGATAATGGAAAATTATTATTTAATTGGTGTTGGGTAGACTGTCGTATTTTTGTTTTCACGGGACCTTTGCTACTGAGCTATAAAAGTTGTTCTATGTAAACAATAACCCCTGTTTGAATAATATTTCAATATAATCTTAAAATATTTCTGTAGTAGGTAATTTATTTTGTAACTTTTAAGCATTATAAAATTCACAAGTTTCTCCCTCCTTTATTGAATGAGTACTTGAATGAATACACTCTTGTTATAATTTAACCTATTGGAGACCTGTAGGGTGGTACTATTGCGCTGGCCGATTGGCAATGTCAAGAAAATTATTCGGAGGGTACCGAATTTCAGATTCATGTCGCGCATATCCCAAGTACCATCATAATATGAATGCAATATCTCCGAAGCTATCCAGTGCAAAGTGCAGCAAGAAAACTAATTTTTATGTGAGAAGCGTAATCAGATCTTGTGTAGCACTGAACAAGAACTGTTTTTATGAATTGCATAAAAAGTTTATACTGACCAAGTGCCACCAATTTTTGGCGCAATGGTAACTTTTAATCAGGAATACTTCCTCAAAACATTATAAAAAATTCAGGCTATTCCCACATAGAGCACTTTTCCATAATGTATGAGCAGGGTCCTTTGACGGGATAATTTTTCTAGGTGAACTGGAAATTGCTGTTGTAAAACCTCTTCATAAAAAAGGCATGAATTTTGAACCAATCAGCGTACGTAGTATTTACCAAACATTTTTGAAATAGCAATGACTAAACAATTAGTATCCCTTTTTAACCGACGAAACCAAAAAGGAGGAGGTTCTCTATTCGACCCGTATATTTTATGTTTTTCCATCATATTTTTGGCGATAATTTTTTCAGTGGATAGGGTGTACTTCGAATTTGGTCCCATTTGAATTCAAAAGATGAAATCCACCCCTAAGGGTAGCGAAATGAAGGATATTGATCACTCACCCTCTGAATTCTGGTCCGTTAACCGATTCTATCAGGCATAACTTTGTACTGGGTTCTTCGATTTGGATGATTCTTTTTTTAATAGATAGGGTATACCTTATATTTGGATTTCGAAAGGAATTAGCCACCCTTACGGGTAGAAAAATAGGGGATAATTTCTTTTTCACTAGTGAACATTGGCACACACATACGTAGTTGACAATGACAGATCGCTACCTGACATTATTCTTGTTCCGTCAAAATCAGTATATTTTATGAGACGATGGAATGATATACAAAGTAATGAAATAAACTAACCAGAACAACGAAAATAATTTATATTACAACAAATAGTAAAAGTAGATAATCATATTATTCAACTGGTAATAGTTGAAGTAAGGTGGGTAAGTAAGTATTTTGGAAGTAATCACAAAACAAGTAGGTAGTAATTGGTAGATTTTAGCCACAAAAAATTGAAAAATAAAATCTTTTTAACAAAAAATTAAACCGACGAAATACAGAACTGAAAAGTGAAAAATGAAAACTTTTTAACAAAAAATTAAACCCACGAAAAAATCAACTGAAAAGCAAAAAATAAAATAAACCCTCTTAGTCTAAATGATAATTGAGCTCCTAAACTAATGTAAGTAACTGATTGTGAGTCGGCGCCAAACAAACTGGCAATTGAATTAGGCGAAGCGTAAAATGATGGCAGCGAGATGCACGGCTGCGTTTTGATGACTTCTTTCATAGATAATGATCTTCGATAATTGTTTGTTTGGCGCCGACTCAAAATCAGTTACTTACATTAGTTTAGGAGCTTAATTATCATTTAGACTAAGAAGGTTTATTTTATTTTTTGCTTTTCAGTTGATTTTTTCGTCGGTTTAATTTTTTGTTAAAAAGTTTTTATTGGTAACTCTGAATGTTTTCCAATCATTAAGCCCGATATTTTCACCTTCGGTTATACTAGGAAGGAATAAATTAACCAATGGTTAGAATATGCTTTTGTTTAACGTTTATTGATAACAAAAGCACATTCTAACCATTGGTTAATTTATTTCTAGTTTAACCGGAGGGCAAAATACCGGACCTTAGTATGATTATTTGAAAAATAAGTTTGTTCATTCCAACAAAGAAATCTTGAAAGAGCAATGGAAAAAAGGGAGATTTATCCTATGGGATTATCATGAATTCATCTGAGGCCTTCGACTGTGAGGACCTACTTACAAATCATTTTTACAGGAAACCAATTCAATTGCCTGAAGAAGCATATAAGAAAGATGTATCACACAAAGAGAACAAATTTTATTGAACATTTAACAAAAATATTTGGGTACATTTTGGTCTGTATTTATGAAATATTGGAAAAATAATTATTGATGGTAATATTTGAACAATTGTTCAGTACTAACGGAATACTATTATTTTCTTTTCTCAAACCTTGAATGGCTTGATTATTAATTCCCGTCATAATATTATTATTAGTTTCCAAAACTGTAGTGGAGGTTGATGATGGTCTCGCAGTAGGGACTGATTGTGATTCCGAGCTGGTTCCGAATAGTTCTGGTGTGAAGGTTGTTGCATGTTCAATGGATTGGGTTATTTGATTGGATATTTCAATTTTTTTATTGTTTGATTCATCAATATAACCCTCTGCGACTGTGCTGCTTTTCCAACCGCCATGCCTTTTCAGAGTCAATAAGTCACTGCCACTATCCACTGATATTGTGGCTGAAGAACGCCTAAATGAATGACCAGTGTAGTTTTCTGGGTTTGGTAATTTCAAGAATGTAGCGATTTCTTTATCCATTGCACCAAACTTGTTAATTCCCACAAACTGGGAGGTACATTTACCTTTCTGGTAATTAATGAAAAATCTGTTATTTTTATCCACCATGGTTTTGGGTCGTAGATCAGCGTACTTTTCATATATTTCATAAAATGTTCCTGTTAATATAAAAGTTCGTGGTACTTTATATTTGGTGTCCGGAACCTTTACAATTGATGCAGTT
The DNA here is from genome assembly GCA_018342105.1 of Gonioctena quinquepunctata. Classification (NCBI taxonomy): domain Eukaryota; kingdom Metazoa; phylum Arthropoda; class Insecta; order Coleoptera; family Chrysomelidae; genus Gonioctena; species Gonioctena quinquepunctata. The sequence goes on along the minus strand of JAFIRS010005887.1, from coordinate 17,949 downwards.
GTTACATCATTCAGATCGTTTCTTTTCACATTGGCCAATTCAGCTCGTCTCAGAGCTCCGTTTATAGCGAATGCTAAGGCAACCTAGAATGATTAAAATACACATTTATCTTGACGGAAAAAATTATAATTTAGACAATTTGTATAATATATCTACTATAAAATGAGATTATAAGTGACATGATTATCACTCCTTAATTATGAAACATTCAAATAAGAAAAAAAAAGGTACTCCGTCAGGATTCGAACCAACGCCATACATTCTATATTGTGTGTTTGTCGATACATTGACGCATTGAGCTTCTGAATGACATTAATATTATTTGTCATAAACAACGATTTATTGATACAAAATATGAGTAGTAAATTAGTAGAATTTCAATATTCTTAAAAAAAAAACCTCATTCTAAATAAATTGTCGTGTGAAAAACTATTTTCTGGACCAAATCCCTGTCATAAAATTACCCTGTGTACATTTAATCTCAGAGCGCATATGCATATGAGGAATGAACACGGTATTCGTTTTTCCAAATCCAAAAATCCAAAAATATTTATTTCTTATCTTAGTCAATTACATAAAACGCTTAACTACTATGTACACTTAAATAAAATATCACAGTCTCTTCCTTTGTCCTCTTCCATGGTAGGGGGGAAGTGGGAGAGGGGAAGGGATTTTGCTCGTAGTTAGGGGAGGTTTAGGCCGTTTTTCTTGCCCTCCCGAGGGGGCGAAGAATTGGCCCCTGCTGCTGTTAGCAGGCGAGCTTTCATTGACATACTAGCACATGTTTTTTGCGACACTTGATCGTTGAAGGCGCCTCCTGCTCAAGAGCTCATGCGCCTATTTTGGTACTATTATTTCGAAAATTCTTTGTGCCTAGTTGTTTCATATGTTGGTGCTATCATTACCCTCTGGGAAAGTTTACAAAAACCCAGTTCCAAAAAATTATGCTCAGGATGCGTAATTATCTTATTTCAGATTTACAGAAATTCCGAGTGGCTTGTCGTTCTTGCTTTTGTGTTGGGGTTATTTCAATGTCTTTACTATGCATCTGGCTCTAGTATCTCATTGTAGAGCTCTAGGGCATCAAAGATTACCCCATGCTTCCTTCTATTGTTGACTCTTACATTCGTAATTTCCGCCGTGAGCGGACTTCCAGGGATATGGTGCCTATAAAATTTGTCGGAAATTTTAATTATGTATTCTGACAATTTTCCTACTTTGGCTAGCCCGCGCAGGTCATCCAGTCGGGTGTACCTACTACTATTTGTAGCTATACGAAGTGCTTTATTCTGCAGTCTCTCGAGTCTCAGTATTTGAGTTTTTGACAGACTGCAGAATATTGGACAGGCGTACGTCATCGCCGGTCTTATGATTTGTTTATAAATTCGTATCTTGTTGTCAAGCGAGAGGCTGGAGTTGCGTGCAATGAGGGGGTAAGTTCGCTTAATTGCGGCTGCCCCCCTCTGCAACGCCAGCGCTATATGTTTTTGCAAATTCATACGCGTGTCCAATTGCACTCCCAGATATCTCACTGAGGGCTTCTCAATCACTCTGTTGTTTTCAATCCTCAATTTCCCAAGGATCTTCACGTTAGTTCGTTTCCTTGTGAAATTAATGACCTCCGTCTTATTAGGATTCAATTTAATCTTGTTGTTCCCCATATACGGTATGACCAACCGATCCAGATGGATCTGGAGCTGCCTGGCTGCCACTTCGCTATGAAACGAGTGGGCATAGATCGCGGTGTCATCCGCGAACATAGCCGTACTCGTTTGAGCGAAGGTCGGAAAGTCATGTGTATACAACGAATACAAGATCGGTGATAGCAAAGACCCTGTGGGACCCCTGCACCGATTGCATGCTCCGGCGAGCTAGTTCCGTTTACATTAACCCTGAAAGTCCGCCCAGTTAGGTACGATTCCAGAATTTTGATGAGGTAGAAAGGCATGCGTGCCTCCGACATTTTAGTAATTAACCCTCCTGTCCAGACGGTATCAAAAGCTTTTTGTGTATCCAGCAGGACCATAACCGTGTTGCGGTCTCCGTGGAAGGCTTCCTTCACCCCGTGAACAACTCGGGCTACTTGCGAGGTCGTTGAATGACCTCTCCTGAACCCGAATTGCTCGGCCGGGATAACTCTCCGCTCTTCCTCAAATTCCACAACACGATTCAAGAGGATCTTGTCCACCACTTTGGCCACCACACTAAGAAGCGAGATGGGCCTGTAGCTATCTATGTTATGTTTGTCTTTGCCTTGTTTTGAAAGCGGTATAACTTCAGCTTTTTTTAAACAGTCCGGGTAGAGTTGCCACTTTATGCGTTTATGATGTAAATTAGTTGGACCAGCGATTTTCTCGGTAAGTTCTTGAGAAGAACGGCGTCCAATTTATCTAGGCCCGGCGCTTTGTTGCGCGGCAGGCTCTTAATGACCCTCAGAACTTCCTCGTAGTTGGTTAGAACTTTCTGGAGTTCCGAGGGTGGCATTCTTGTTGCGGGTATATTTTTGATGTTTTCGGCAACGTTGGAGATCCTCCTATGTTCTGCCGTTGCGTCTGGCTCTATTTCATGCACTTTGCTGAAATATTCCCCGAACAAATCGGCTTTTTCCTGCGGTTCCGCCACCAACCGTTGGGGGCCACTCCGTTGAAATACTTTTGTCATGTTCCAGAGTGAGTGATCCCTAACGTTGAGGTTCTCAAGCTTACGACTCCATATATCATTGGTATTAGCATCTAACATACCCGTTATTTCGACCCCCAACCTCATAAAGTGCTCTTTATGTTGGGGATTTCTAGTTGTTTGCCATATTTTCCTTTCTCTATTTTTCAACCTAATTAACTCTTTGATATTGTCCGGAATCGTAAACTTGCTTCTCCTCACGACTATTTTCCTGGTTGTTTTATCTCGCGCTATCTGCATTATTTTAACGAACTTTTTTGTTTCGTATTCTATATCTTCCCGGTTTATATTCGGGTTAATAAACGTTATCCGATTGAGGATACGTCTGTACTCCTTCCAGTCACAGTTATAGTCATCATATCTGGTTTTTTCGACATTTTCATATTTGTTATGTTTAAACTGAAATGTGACTGGAAGATGGTCTGAGGTAAGCTCACTCAATGCTACCAGCTCGCTCAAATCTACGATATTTTTTGAACAACCAAGTCAATAGTCGTTGGCGACGTACTGTTGAACGGATAGTGAGTAGGTTCGTTACTCATCTCAATTATCACCTCGTTATTCGTGGAATACTTCAGCAAAGTTATTCCATTCGCGCTTGCTTTCGTTGGGCTGCCGTTCCACTCAGAGTGCCTAGCGTTAAAATCGCCTGCCAAAATCACCTTGTTGGCAACGCTAAACAGACTGTCTAAATCCTGCTGAGTAAATTTCACGCTGGGCGGGCAGTATACCGAAAATATACATGTAACGATGATGTACCATCGTTCAGCTTGATGCCCACATGATGCCGGCCTCTTAAGCTCGAATACGTGAGTGATATATTTTCTTTTACTCTGTGAAGGCGCGCTGACGGCGTGCGATTTTCTGCGACTGTAGCCAGTACCAGTGGGAGTTCACTTCGCTTCGCCGGCCTCTTAAGCTCGAATACGTGAGTGATATATTTTCTTTTACTCTGCAAAGGCGCGCTGACGGCGTGCGATTTTCTGCGACTATAGCCAGTCCAGTGGGAGTTCACTTCGCTTCGCCGGCCTTCTTAAGCTGGAATACGTGACCGGGGGTGATATATTTTTCTTTTACTCTGCAAAGGCGCGCTGCGGCGTGCGATTTTCTGCGACTATAGCCAGTCCAGTGGATATTAGGCGAGTGCTTCCTGGGGAAAAGCAGCTCATTCTTTCACAGTTATTTGGAGTCCTAACTGTGATCTCGAAGCCTAGCGATAATTTTTATTTTTTGAGAATTCCTAAGGATTAGATACGAGGGTTGATAGCCAACGGCAGCAGATTGAGGGATTCGTCAACTTCAAGAGTTCTAGCCTCCAGTCTTTTGATTAATCAACCTGGTACAGGTTTTTCCAGCGTCCAGCTGATTTCTACTTATACGTTGATTTGTATATTAATTAACCCTTCTCTTGCAGGATCCTGCACACGTGTGCTTTGGTATGCAGGGTGGAACAAGCCTAATTTGATTTCTCTTGAGGCTGGGGGAATATCCCCATATCGTCGGCAGCTCACTGACGTGATATCCCCTACAAACCGCGATTTGTGACAGATACACTGAAGCGAGACGTCAACCAGAATTGAACCTAGAGATCATACACGTGTATGAACCTCAGTGCACAGGTCTTTCTGCGACTAAAAACGTATCAGTTGCACTGCGGTGATAGGTGTAAACACGGGTTATTAATAATAAATTCTGTCATCACAACTAAAAGTTTTAGTTCATGTGTGTCGAATATGTGTAGGGATCGTAGGTGCATCTGTATGACCGTCGTGTTTGCAGTTGTACGCGTTATATAATTCTGTCTTAGGGAAATTTTATTAAGATAGGCCACGGTACGCGTTTAATTTTTAGGGAGTAAATTCATTTTTAACATCCCCCCCATGTCCTACAATTTACGCTCGAGGACTCGCCCCGAAACACAAATTCAACAAACTTCATGTGTACTTCACCCCGTTGAAGGTATCACGCGAGTTTCATATACCCAAGCTCTTGTTTGTTCTTCACATGAGGACCGGTCGGCTTTTCAGCCCATCTTAACAGCGCCAGTCCGTGATTCATTTTCTATTGAAAATAATTTTTCTATTGGCTCTAGGTTGGAGAGCCCTGAAATCAATAGGGATAATTCTGTCTCAGGAAGTTTAGGCCCGAAGAGCGCACAGCTGTTTGTTGAATCGCGACGCGTCGAAAATTGCGCAACGGAATCTAGCGACCCACTAGATTCGCAAAAATCGGTTCATTTAAATTCACTTACATCTCCTAGGTTAAACCGTATGAGAGGAAGTATGGATTGTATGAATGCGAACAAAATTCCCGTGGGGAACTTTCCTGTTGAAGACAATGATGAAACACCGAATAATTTTTCTGTTGAACAGAATACAATGCGTGATCTGAGTCAGAGGGAAAATTCCAATAATTTTTGTTTCAATAGGCCATTGAGAGCCTCCAGTAATATTTTGAATTTCGGCGATAGACCCGCCAGGGTAACTCAAACCCCAGTAAACAATGGCTCATCTCAACGAGTTGTGGAAGCTTTCCAAAATTTAGAGCGCAATACATTGAGTTCAGGGGCCTCCAGCCCACTCAATTTTTTGAACAATTTTCAATAAATTCAGGAATGAATGAGAATAGAATGTATGAGTCAAACCGCCTCAATTGCCCGCGAGCTAATGTCGGGCCCCCGATCGAAAGGGTCCCATCTGCACGCGAGGCCGTTCATCAGACGGATCGCCCGAATAGTGAAATCCCTGCTATTCGGCAGGTGGTATCGCAGGAGGAACGGGAAGAATGGGAATTATTCTTAAGGTTCGAGAGATTCCGTGGAATGAAACGGAAGACACCGGTAATAAATGCAGGCGAGGAAGTCTCACCGCCCCCGTCCCCGGTAGGTAATCGACCTGTTTCGAGACAAAATCAACTGTAAATGCAAATCAAAACATACCTTGATTAACAAATATTTCTCATCCGGAGCAGTCTCCATAAATTGTTTGATTTGCTGGGAATTCAAAATATTTGATTTTTTCGGTTTATATCCGTCTGAGCGTCTTTTGAGTACCGCTTTCAGTTTCAGGTAATTTCCAATGTTTATGTTATGTTTAGCTGTCAAGGATGTTCGTAACATAGAATATATTGACCAGACAGTACTTGGCTTGTACTTATTTCCCAATTCTCCTATGTAAGCCAATAAAACAACCTCGGAGAAGCTTTTTGCGTTACTTCTTTCTTTCCATGCCATAAAATTATCGTACGCCAAATCATACTTCTGTTTTGATTTTTCTGGCAGCAATTGCTTCGTTGCTTCGTTTGCTAAATTGCATACTTCTGGGGGAGTAGAATCTACCATTTCATCGTCGGATGACATTGCAGCAAAGAAAACTGAACAAATTATACGAGTCGGTACCTATCTACTTGGTAAATCACATTGACACTATAATGTTATGAATTCGTTTGTAGATATGTCATTGTCACAGCTACCTATGAGTAAAAATCAGAGTATAGTTAACTATATTAGGTAACCGCACCAATCGCAGAGCGTGGAGATGAATATTTCATTTCGCACTAGTGGGAAATGAAATATTTCGCACTAGTGCGAAATATCTTATTTTGTGTACTAGTTTACAGTGCGAAATGATACGTATTTCAGGTAGGTCGTCGGAAAAAATATACCTATTAGTTGAGATATTTTATTGTGATCTCAGATATGAAAATAAATAAATGTTTAATGTTAAAAAATCATTAGACATATTCACATTTATCTATTGGTAAGAAAAGAAACAATTCGATTTCTGACTATTCCACAAAAACTATCATTTACATAAACTATTTCAGCCATTTCTATTTGGAAAAGAATGAATCAAATATACCATATTTGATCCACTTGAAATAATATGAGTTGTTCGGAATGAAATAAAGGGAAATGGAACCATTTCAATCGACTTAAAAAAGGAGAATGATTCGAAATTTAGGTAAAAAATTGTGGTTTTCACCGATTTACAAACTTTAGTATATTTACTGCCTATGTTGTTTCTATTTATATTAACTTTGAAAAACCCCGAATTAAAATGCTTATGACGTTTTCCAAAAAATATTTTTATTATTATGACATCTCTGGCGATACATCAAAAACAGTAATAAATAAAACAACATACAGAGGAAGTGAAATATAAGAAAAATTGTCGCAACATTCTCCCCCCGCAAAATTACTAAACAACAAATCGTTTTGGTGGTTTCACCACTCGTCCTCTTCTAGTCGTATATTCCCCTTTCTCCTCTCGAACCTCTACTACGTTTCCATTTCCTTGGTTTTCTGTACACTTTCGCTGTTTCTCTTCTTCAATACCCTCATTTCGGTTAGTTCGACCTTTTCCGTGTTCATCATGCATATTTCTTCTATCTTCAATTTCCATCGGATATAATCGTTGAAAGGGTCGTACAAGCTCTCCTGATTTTGTTTTTACTCTTGCCACTCTTGATACTACATCTCTTCCGGGATAAATTTCTAATATCTTTCCCATCTTCCAATCGGTACGTTTTATATTATCTTCCCCAATTAGTACAATTTCGCCTATCACTAATCTGCGTGGCTTTCTTTGACCAGAGGTGACCAGTTCTGCAAAATATTCCTTTCTGAATCGTGTTCTTAGACCGTCTCGCAGATCCTGTATATATTTATGTCTCTTAATTAAGCTGGTTCTATCTATTTCGTCCAACTCCGGTATGTCACTGTTGTTAATATCACTAATGAACATGGAAGGGCTCAAAGGGGTCAGATATTTTTCATCGTCAGAAGAATAAGTTAAGGGTCTACTGTTTATCACAGCTTCACAGTCACATAAAAGTGTTAATAGTTCTTCGTAATTGATTGATGATCTTCCCAAATTTCTTCTCAGGAGATTTTTAATAATTCGAACTATGCATTCCCACCATCCTCCCCACCAGGCAGCTGTTGGTGCATTGAAAATCCATTTTATTTTATGAACAGAGGAATATTCCAATACCTTGTCCCAGTCAATTTCCTCCATTGAATTGAATGCACCAACAAAATTAGTACCATTGTCTGAGTAAATGCTAGAAACTCTTCCTCTCCGTGCTGAAAATCTCCTCAAAGCTGATAAAAATGCTTCAGTTGAAAGAGAATTTACTAATTCCAAGTGGACGCCTCTATAAACTGCGCACGTAAATGAAACAATCCAGGCTTTCGATTCATCTTTGAGATATAGCGGCCCAGCTAAGTCTATACCCACAACATTGAAAGCTGTTCCACACGTTATTCTCTCTCTGGGACATGATACCAATCATACATATTTGTATTCAATCTTATTTCTTTCACCCTGTTTTCAACAAATGTTTTCCATTGTCCTTTCGTTCGTATCCAAGCTAAAACCACCATTGAATCACTCCAAAAATAAGTTTTGATATCACTGAACTCTTATTTTTCTCAAAGTTATGTATAATCTTACACCCAATAATGCCGCTGATAATTCGAGTCTAGGTAAAGTGATATTTTTTGAAGCTAGTCTGGATTTAGCAAGGACCATTCTGACTGATGTTTCCCCTTGAATGGAAGTTCTCAGAAATATACAACTTGCATATGCTGATTAACTTGCATCGCAAAATACGTGTATCGTTGAATCTAATGAATCCTCTAAATTTGAATGATTACAAAGTGTTCTTGGAATTCTGCAATATGTCAATAAATCCAATTGTTCAACCCAGAATTGATATTTTTTGCCAATATCGTGTGGTAATTCTTGATCCCACCCAATTTCCAAGTTTCTTGTAATAATAATTTGGGAATCAATAACACGGGACACAAGAAACCGATGGCATCAAAAATCTTTTGAGCAACTGAAAGCAAACTTCGCTTTGTTGATATAATATCTGAGTTTGTCATGCCCTGTATATCACAAAATAATGTATCTTCCTGTACATTCCAAAGTAAACCTAGTACGCCAACTACGTTCACTTGATCAGAGGTAACTTTAGGTTTTCGTGAATTGTATATCCATCCCCGTAAATTGAACTTTGCTGACGACATAAGAAGTGTAGATTCTTCAATGAATTTTGCGCATTCCAATTCATTTCTCACACTTAAAACGCAATTATCCACGTGGAATGAGTTTTTCAATTCTTCTGCCGTCTCTTTGAATGGTATTTTTGCATTATCCAAATTATAACCTATAGTAGCTGATAAAATAAATGGACTGGATTTAACACCGAACACGACTCTGCAATGTTTATATGTTTTAGGTTCACGTTGTGAATAGTTTTTCCACCACAAAAACCGTAAATAATCCCTATCCTCAGGAAAAACACTTATCTGTAGGAATGCCTTTTCAATATCGGATGTTATTCCTATGGAGTTTATGCGCATATTAATAATCAGTGATGGTATTAATTCAAGGACATTCGTCCCTTTTTCCAAACAGTTGTTCAAAGAATTTCCATTTTTGTCCCTAGCAGACGCGTCAAAAACTGGACGTATTTTAGTAGTTAAACTAGATTCTTTGATAACTGCGTGATGTGGCAAATAATGTACAAACGAATCCTGATTTAAAGCTACTTTGTGATCTCCTCAATAATTCCCAATTCTTCCCACTCATTGAATACCTTTGAATAATCATCAAATTTGTTCAAATTTATCAATCTTTTTGTATTGGACTCCAATCTACTGAATGCTACTTCTTTATTACTTAAAATATTCAAATGATCTTCCGTCCATGGATATCTAATTCCATATCTCTTTTCTTCATTAATTGTTACCGTTTTATAAAAATGAGTCAATGCTTGCTCTTCGAGAATATCATTTGTTTTCACTTGTGCTGCATCTTTTATACCCAATAATTCTAATTCCCATAAATCAGGTATCGAAAAATCGAAAAACCCAGAGAATACTACCTTATTACGATTACTTGAGTCGTATTCTCCTATGAGTGTCCAACCCAAATACGTTTCAACAGCTACAAGATTATCACCAAGGTAATGTTTTCTACCAGTTAATAAATGACCGAAAATATCCGCTCCCAATAATATTTCATATGGAGCATTCCTTATATCTGTGTCATAGATTCGGATATTCATTTGTTTCAAATAGTCTATACAAGCTGAATCATTGATACGAGGAAGATAATTGCAAATTTTATCTTGATTTAACATATTCAGTTTCAATTCATAGGTATTATCGACATTCTTTATTGTAACTTCAAATATTTTATGAATTTGTGGCTGCGATTGACACCCACCAAAAAAACACCCTGTATAATAGTTTCATCGTCAATTTTTCTCAATTTCATTTCTTCTGCTCTTTTTGATAAGATATAAGATCTTTGAGAACCCGAATCCAATAATGCTCTAACTGTTCTTTCTTTTCCTTCAAAATGAATCTTCACAATAACTGTTTGTAACAATATTGTAGTAGATAAGCTACTGGTCAAACTATTCTCAACTGATTTATTTTCGTCATCTTTTTTACCCCTTTTCATTTCTAAATCAGGACATAATATTGGATAGTGTTTTTTCGAACACACTATACATTTTACAAATGTTCTGCATTGTTTAGAAATATGATATTGTTTAAGGCAAACAAAACAACCTTTTTTGTTTTTCACAATCGTTTTTCTTTCATCGAGAGATAGTTTTTGAGCTTTGAGACAGTCTTGACTCAAATGGGATTTTTCGCAGAAGAGACAATATGGAATTTTCTTACCAACTTTTCCTTCGTCTTTTGAACTTGCCGAGTATAATGCTGCCGCTGTATATAGTTCATTGTCACCTCTGTTGTCTCGTGGCTGTGTTAACCATTTTTTCTTGATTGATTCATTGCAGAAACCGGATTGTGCCAAACTTATTCGTTTTTCCGATTCCACTTCGCCTCGTAAAAAATCTAATAAAAATGACAAAGTATCAGAACCAGATATATTTTTATCAGCATTCCTAAATTCTTCATTATTGAGATTATTATTCGTTTTATTTGTACTTCGATATATTTCCCACGCTTTCAATGTATCGTTTGGTAATGCAGACTCTACTAGGAAATAACATCGCCGCATATTTTTGTTTCGTTACCCCTAGAGTTTCCAATGCCCTTAATTGTGTTTCAAGTTTATCATAAAGATTGGAAAGTGACATACCTGTATTATCCATTGCCTGTTTGAGGACTAAACTTAATAATTCTCTCACATAGACCTCGATAAGGAATTCATCTTTTGCAAACCTGGCCTTCAACTGGTCAATAGCCGCTATGTAATTTAATCCCGATGGAGGGAAACTTTCGACCAATTCTCTCGCTGCTGAATCTATCTCCGTTGCCTGCAGTAGGTACTGGAATTTATCTTCGGGCTCGATTTCTTCATCATCGTGGATTTTCCGGAACTGTCCCCAAAATCCGATCCAATTTTTTTAATTTTTGCAAACGAAAACTCTTCTTGTTTTTCCCGCTGCTCCTCCAGTCCTGAGAACTTGCTTGATCTTCTCCCGATGGGATCTTCAATTGAACTTCGCATTTGGATCTTTGCCTAATGAGCTCTTCTCGATAAAATTCTATTTTGGTAAATTCCTCTTCTAGATCGACTTCCTCGGTTTCGCTGGCTAGGAGCATACCCCTGATGTTTTAATCTGCTGAGAATAATCGGGTACCCTTGTCTTCTAGTTGCCTTGAAAGGGATAACACATCTTCTTTGGTTCCTTCTTTCTCAGTGAGTTTTTTGTCAATTCCTCATGAAGTGTTTTCTTATTATTTCTCGTCCTCTTTTATAACTTTCCATTATCACGGTCGCCAAATGTTGTTTCTATATATATTAACTTTAAAAAACCCCGAATTAAAATGCTTATGACGTTTTCCAAAAAATATTTTTATTATTATGACATCTCTGGCGATACATCAAAAACAGTAATAAATAAAACAACACAGAAGAAGTGAAATATAAGAAAAATAGTCGCAACAGCCTATTTTTCTAAATAATTCGTTAATATGATTTTATACATTTAATTTTGATAATATTACAAATGCGCATATCAAATGTTCCATACCTTGAACTATTTTGAATTTAAAACCTACAATCATCAACATTTCAGGTGGACTTCCAGTAATCCTGTTTTTTGATTGATTTGAACTTTATAATATATATATATATATATATATATATATATATATATATATATATATATATATATATATAAAGTTCAAATTATTCAAAAAACATATAAATATATATATATATATATATATATATATATATATATGTATGGGAAGTATTTGCTGACTAGTTATGTACAAAACTAGGGATATTGGGGTAAGCAGCAATGAAAAAGTAAACTCTTTAAGGTTTATCCAATCTTTCGGAAATGTTTATTTCCATCATCAGGGAGACTATAATAGATGAAAAAAAAAACAATAGTAATACATATTCCAAGTGCGAAACATTATGCTACTTACAACTTTGTTGAGGTTGGTTTCAATGATGTTAAACATATTTATCTAACATAGTGATACAAAAGAAAAAAACGTAGATCAAGGAATAAAACGAAGTTCAAAGTTACTACAACCACATTTAGCATTGTTTAAAATTATATAAATATAAATGTGTACTCTATGTGGTGTGACGGGATTCATTCCAAACATGGTTTCACTTGTTACACCACATAGAGTACACATTTATATTTATATAATTTTAAACAATGCTAATGTGGTTGTAGTAACTTTGAACTTCGTTTTATTCCTTGAATATGTTTAGCATCATTGAAACCAACCTCAACAAAGTTGTAAGTAGCATAATTTTTTGCATTTGAATATGTATTACTATTGCTTTTTTTTCATCTATTGTAGTCTCCTTGATGATGGAAATGAACATTTCCGAAAGCTTGGATAAACCTTAAAGAGTTTACTTTTTCAATATCCCTAGTTTTGTATATATATATAATTAAGTTTTTTGTTTCTTAGTGGTTTGGTTCGTATCAGAAATGATCCATGTTTCGACTGTGACTACAGTCTTTTTCAGTGATTTTTTGGGGCTAAAAGTTATTGAAAAATGTTGAAACATCATGTTAAAAAACAATGACGAATAAGAACAAACACATTGCATCGTTGTTTTTTAACATAACTTTTTGACCCAAAAAATCCCTGAAGAAGACTGTGGTCACAGTCGAAACGTTGGACATGTAAATCATTATTTAAAAAAAAACATTATTTTCGATACGAATCAAACACCCAAGAAACAAGAAACTTAATTATATACAGAGGAAAGCCACTGTTTTGGCAAAATGGAGAGGAATATTCAACAAAGAATAGCAATTCCCAAAGTCCATCATAGTGTAATATAAATTAAACTAAAGGTTGGTAGATGAAGAGCAGAAAACAACTACTTTCCTGGCTAATACCATGCAGAATGTTGAATTATATCTGCTTGACATCCATGCAATAATTCATATAAATAAATATTAAATTGCAAATGTTTTTTTCAAAAAAATTATGTTTAGTTCAAATCAGTCCCGTCTGACACCTATAGCAGGAGAATTTGAAATTCACCTAGTAACATGTACCCATCAATTCAGTCTCGCTTCAGCCGGAGATCTTCGGATATTTGGCTAGGTCTGCCCTATACTGACGAGGGCCAACAGCCTGAAACCGGTCTATAGGTGTCAGGCGAGACTGATTTAAACTAACCACAATCATGTCTTTTAGAAAGAATAATTTGCAATATAATATTCATTTATATGAATTATTGCATGGATGTCGAGCAGATATCATTCAACATTCTCCGTGGTATTAGCCAGGAAATTAGTTGTCTTTCACAAATAATACTAATTATAATTGGAATAGAGAGAAATAATACCTGAGTGCATTGGCCAACGTTTATATAAAGAATTATTGCATGGATGTCGAGCAGATATCATTCAACATTCTCCGTGGTATTAGCCAGGAAATTAGTTGTCTTTCACAAATAATACTAATTATAATTGGAATAGAGAGAAATAATACCTGAGTGCACTGGCCAACGTTTATATCTAGCGGTATCTTTTAGTGGAAAATGAAATAATCTCAACGAAGGTTATTTCGGGTTGAAAGCTCACAATTCGGCAGGCACATTTATGCACAGATATCTGAAAAATAAATGTAAACAATGATTACTTATTTACCTACAAATAGTTGTGGATAAAATATGCACTAAACACTCCACAAGAAAAATTAGGAATTACCACTGGAAGGGAAACTTTATTAAACATTTCTTCCGCTTGGTCTGACACCAATAAATATTGTATTCTCAGAATATAATTTTAAATGGCTTATTGATCTTTTCAGTACCTTACACACCAGACTTATCGCAATAACTATTTGAAAATTCATTCATTCTGGGCCGTATCTCAAGAAACCATTGGGTTTTGTAAGAAAGAAAATGTTTAATATCAGTCAATATTATCAAAGGATAAAGAAAATACCAAAGTTTGGAAACTCATTGAATATATAACATTTTCATTAATGCAGTTTCCAGCAAATACAATTCAAAATAGGTAGGCAAGTGGTCTTTTGAATCTATTGATTTTTATGTTTCTTTTATTGAATAAATACACAACATTACCTTACTTTTCGTTAAAACTGCTATTTCTGCTACTAAATATATTCGATATTCATAAGAATTTTCATAATATAACTTTTTAAAGGTACAGTAATTCCCCGATATCTCAAATAAATGAATATTTCGGTTTTACCTTTATATTTCGATCTTTCCTTTCCAATTTTTCTCACAAATGTTTGTCTTATAAAAGTTCACACACAACAGAGCGACAATCACTCAATATAGGAATACCGAATTCCACAAAAAATTATCATATTTCACTATCAACGATTTCAAATTCAAATTATTAAATGAATGCAAATTGTATGAATGTAATTCTTGCTAACCTCAAACTTGTTCAGATTTGAGATTATTTTTTGAGAGTACTTATCTAGTTTTGGTAGTTGCCACGGATTACATGACATATATTGATCATTGATCCATCTCTGTAACAAATTTAATTTCAATTACTGCAACAATTCGTTCATTGTTAATAAAAAATGCGAGTCGCTGATTACGGTTGAAAATAGTCCATTGTGACTCCCACCTTAAAAAAGTATTTTTTGCTTCTATTTTTATTTGGTTGGTTGAATTCCAAACATAATGTTTGAGGAATATCTGTTTTTAGGTTGTGGCTAATGGTGATACAGCCAACAAAATAGGAACTTATCAAATTGCAGTGCTTGCCAAATATCATGGTGTGCCATTTTATGTTGCTGCCCCCTTCACTTCTGTTGATATGAAGATACCTAGCGGAGATCACATTGTCATTGAAGAACGTCCAGATAGAGAAATGACTCATGTCGGAGAACACAGGATTGCTGCCAAAGGTATTTTTGTATGCTTCAATAATATTCATGAACACCGAGTTATTTACCTAAGACACTTGGAAGATTGTTGGCATTTGCCTAAAAAATTGCAAATTGTTTCACGATCAAATTAATCTTTTCCATTGCTTATCTTTTATTTGCAGATACATACTCATACATACAAAATCATTTTGGCTCTTTCCTTGCATATACTAAGTAACCCTGAGATCATTAGACAAACTATCACTAACCTTTGATATGCTATATTTCAGTAATCCACAAGAAACGAATGACAGTCTAAGTTTCCTTTAGATATCAATCTGACGTTATTGTGGCAAACCAGACATAGTGGTTGGGGGGAGGAGCACATATATTGATACACACAAGAGTATAAAAATGGTTATATTTTCAAAATTAATATGAATTCAGAAATTTTCTGAGATCAGTAAAGAATTCCATGCCCCTTTTTTTCTCTACGCAATTTTAGCAAAACTCTTACAAAAGCCACTCTTGACAAACGCATGTTTACTATATATTTATATTTTATCTTTTTCTCAAAATAAGTTTTCCAAAGATTGGTTAAACTGTAATTTGGACTTCATGTTATTTGATTATTAGTTACCTTGCATGTTTCATTTTTTAATTACCATTTGATATACATTTCATTTCGCATCTTTTGACACCTTGGCATTTTCCAGTTAATGGCATAATTTGGTGATTTAAAACTGAAGAGTTGTTCTACTTTTATTTACACCTTTGCCCACTTTCCCAAAGAAAAAAGTGCTAGTTTGACTAGTGCACTAAGGGTTCTTATAATTATTTATATAAAAAACTGTGAGGTAAGGAGCATATTGTTCATAGTTTTTTCATTCCCTCTAAGAAACCTCACTGCTGAATATATTTGGTCTTAAGGTACATTTAGACTTGAGCATGCATGTACTATATCCACAAAGGCGCAAATGTAAACGGTTATGCCCTTTGTTGTTTGCTATGTGCCATTAGCCGCGAGCTACTTACCTAGGAGACATTTGTTAATTCAAACCTGCTTTCAACACTCTCTAGTGAAGTTTTCAGAAGAAAGTGACAATCTTGTATCAATAACACACTAGTAACAAATAGGAAATTAGCTGATCCACAATCTCCGAAGCTACAGCAATCTTACAAAATAATTGTTAAAAACAAATTGTTATTGATCATAATAATTTTTTACAAAAAGAAGGTCTGCAATTTCAACAACCAACATAAAATGTTTCAAAGGTGTACATTTCTTAGCCTTACTTAATATTTAAAGTATTCACAATGAACTAAATGGATTATTTAGTTGAGAAAATAAAAAATAATTGCAATTATTGTAATATATGGGGAGAACAGAAATAATTGAGGGACTGCAGATATTATCAGTCAACAACATTCCGTGCATGCCATAAATCAGACAAATGTAGGAATAAAGAGTAGGAGATTTAAGCCGGTTCTGGCTCTCCCCCCACCACTATGACGTCACGTGTGACCTTGAATGTTTGCAGGTGTGCAATGTGGTGTGTGTTTGACCTTGAGATTTGACTTTGAGATTTGTCATTGAGTTTTGACATTGGGTTTGGTCGACTTTGAGATTCGACTACAGTTTTGACCTTGAGTTTGACCTTGAGATTCATAACATTAAGTTTTGACTTTGAGATTTGACCTTGAGTTTTGATGTTGGGATTGTTTCGGCAACCTCAAGATTTGATCTCGATTTTTGTTTGACCTCAACTAAAGCTGTGGTGTAGGCATACATATTCTGTGTGGTCATGACCTTCATGAATCCTTGCACTCTCCAAGCGAGGAGGGCGTTTATCCTGTGAGAGAGGTAGGAGTGAACTGCGAGTATTGATGAGTGTGTTGATGTTCAAGCGCGCACTGACCTTCACACTCCCATCTACTGGAAATTGGGTGGGGGTGTCTCTTATAAAATGTGTGGAGTCGTTGATGAGAAATCAGATGTTAGATAATATCATCAGAGTGAATACAGAGTACGAGAAGTTTCTCAATTGAGTGAGTGTATTTTTTATAAGGTGAAATAATCTATATTTTTTCATACAGTCTTACTATGTCTTTTCTTCCAAAAGTTGTGGATTTGAAGAGAATCAATTCTTCAATAATTGAAAAGAGGGTGGGAGCTTTTGAACAAAGACCAATATCATCATTACCCATCGGTAAAGCTTTCAACATACTTGGTATGACGATTTGTATAACCCGATATGGAGATCTATTCTAATGACATTACGTGATGATAATGATACTTTATTCAAATCATGGTTGTCAAAAAGTATTTCGGATGAATTCAATGCGGACGATGTCAGTTGCATAAATGCTTCAGATTTCAAATATACAATAACATATTTGGGTCAGAGTCCACAAGTAGCAGGGAGTTTGAGAACTCGACCTCTAGTAGAATTCAACTACATTAAATGATAATATTGTTTATATGTTAATAGTTAGGATATAGTGATTTTATGTTGAATATAGATATTTCTCCATTAAAAAATAACATTCAGTGTAGAAGTACTATATTTGGAGCATCACATTTTTCTCATGTAAGTAAAATTATTTGAATATCAATGGAATATATTGACAATTCTTTTTTTCGTTTCAGTTTTCAATATGTGGATGCATTACTCGAGTCAATGTTGGACGGAAGCCGTGGACATCAATACAGCCATCGAGAGATTGAACTCTTACTTGAATGCTTTGAGTCAAGATGTCCTCCATGCTACAGTCTATGATTTGAATGTTTGCTTCGATGAAGATGAAATCCAAAGATGTGCACATTTATCCGAGAAGTACGTCAAGGGTACAATACTTTGTGAGGAATTCAGCCAAGGAGCCTTAAACTTGCAACAATTCTGTGAAGAAATGAACTCTTACTTGACGTATTT